>CBVK0100069133.1:0-15042 GCA_900067695.1 Picea abies
GAAAAGGTTTTTAAATTGTAATTGATACTGATTCACCCCCCTCTCAGTATCAACATGCTTTAGGGGTGGGATTGTGAAAGTATTTTGGGAAATAGGTAGTATTTCCTTGGATGGATTGAACATTCATTATAGAGTTGTAGGAAAAAGGTGAAACTCCATTGTTGTAACAAAATTATTCATACTAATAAAGTTAAGAAACCCACCTTGGGTGTCACCCATACATCTATGGTGTCTTCTCCTTGTCATTGTCAGATGTTATTGTTCATTTCATTATATTAAATGGCTAACTATTATTGAATATCGGCTAAGTGTAATATATATGGGATGCTTTAAGGCCACAATTGGATGTGTACCTATTGTGGATTTGGTTTTATTGAACTTAGTTGAAGATATTTCCAACTATATATTAAGGCATAGTTATGGGTGGAACTTACGTGAAGAGGCATAGTTTGGTTGTAGTAGGTGCAAATTAGACACACCCTACAACTGAGGAAAGAAAGTTGCATGACATGAGGTGCTAAAAGTGAAAAAAAATGGGGTATGACTATAGGTCCATGACAAGTGGTATCAGTGCTTACTCTTCACCCCCTTTATGGAGGGATTGTGGTATCAAATCATGTTCATGTACTCTTCACCATGTCTAAATAAACCTATAATGAACAAAATATTCTAGGAAGAGTTCATAGTCAATTGCAAGGGTTGTCTTGAAGGTTGGAAAAAACAAACTTAGTGCCTTGGCACAACATGAATTTGAGACAGTTCATATACATAGAATGGTGATTTATCTTTATGCAATTTGCATACTGAAACAACTATCACTTAGGTAAAATGATGAAAATCAGGAAAGTGCCAATGGCAGCCTTGGATGCAAAGATAACCACACATAATCAAGACAATGATGGTGGACCAAATCCTAAGACTCCAAGGATGAAGGCTAGATTTTCAAACTTAGAGAAGGTTGTCAGGTAGATGATGACCTCTCTTTTCAATAATGGAGAGGAGGTAGAATCTTTGGAAGTAGGGTTGATCCACATTCACCATATTTGTGATGCTACTTTCAAAGAGTGCCAAGAGACTGTAGAATTTTTATCTAATGAAGAAGCCTTGATAACTGATGTTGATGAGACATCAAAAGTGGTGGAATAATTATTGAAGTCTATCAAAGAGTAAGTCAAATACCAAGAGGCCACAATCAAATTGTTGAATTGAATTTTTGTCGATGGGAATAGTTCACTAGTTCCTATGAGAATCAAATAAAGGAACCAAAACCGTATGATGGAACCCGTGATAAGAATTTAGTTGGTAACTTCTAATGGGATGTTGAGAAGTAGTTGGAATAGATGAATGGGAGTTTATATGAGGCCAAAATGAATGTTTCAACACTATTATTGATAGGTACCACAAAGCTTTGGTGGAGAAACTAAGTGGAGGACTTGGCAGTCTAGCATAGTATTGAGAAGACTGAAAATTAGGAAAAAATGAAGGAAACCTTGAAGGATCAATTTGGGCAAGGGAATCAGGCTTAGATTCCATAGAATCAATTGATGGTTGTTAATAATATAGGCAGGGTTCAATATTATACCAAGGAATTTTCAGTCCTCATGCTGGAAATTAAAGAAATGAGTGAAGCAAACCAATTATATCACTTTATGAATGGATTTCAACCTTGGGTGAAGAGTGACATGTGACAATAGAACATGCAAAATCTTATAACAACCATCATTGCAGTAGACAAACTACTATAATACAAGGCATAAGGAAAATGGAGTTTAGATGTATATGAGGGTGCTCCAAGAGAGAAGAAATCTAATAAGAATAAGTCGAAGGTAACAGAAAGACAAAGCCATATGTGAAGTTTGACACAGAGAATGCCAAGTATATAGATGCACCTAAGGAAAAAGGTAATCCTATTTCTTGATGAATCTATGCTAGATATCATTATTTTAAAAATTATCTAATGAAGAAACAATTTTCCATTGTGGAGAAAGTGGACAAATGATCCATTAGTGTTTTGCAAGTCTTAGGTGTTGTGTTTCTACAACAATCCAAGAGAAATAATTCATGATATTTTTCTTTGTTTAGGAAAATTTGAATGGTAAATTAGTTAATACAATGGTTAATAGTGGGGTGACATACAACTTTATGAAGGGAGAAGTGGAAATGGAGCTTGTATTACAACTTGATCTAGCACAAAATTTTTCAAAGAAGTGAATTCAAGAGTGGAGAAGGTGGTTGGCATGGCCAATGGAGTCACCTTGAAGCTTGAAAATTGGTTTTGGATTGAAAGTTTCACACGTGTGCCCATGGATTACTTTGAAGAAGTTCTTGGGCAAGAGTTTATGAGGAAAGTGAAGGAAACACACATGCCTCACTTAAATAGTTTGATCATTTTTTTAGGAAAAGATCCATGTGTCATTTCTGCAATAAGGAGGTAGCAAGAATTTGTCATTAAGATGACTTCTTGATTTTGGTTTCCACAACCAATCAAGGAGTTTAGTGGACTTGAAACAGAGGACTTGGATTCTTTGGAATTCATGGAAGATCAATAAGTGGAGCTTCAAGAGGTAGTTCTAGGTAACCTTTGGTGGACAATGGTTTGATGAATACTTTAGAGGAAAGGTTTGCTAGGCTTGAATCCTTAGTGGACTCTATAGTGACAACATTAGGTAGAGGGGTGGATGATTTCTTAGAAAAGAAATTCATTCCAAATATGAGTGGATAAATGGACGCAATGGAAGATTCAATGAATGGAGTTGGTGCACTACTAATAGGTTGCATGTGAAGGAAACTTCAAGATTCTTAGAAGCATTCAACTTGTGTGGGTTGGACTTGAAAATAGGCTAATTTGATAAGTTTGGGCATGAAGAAGTGTATTTTCATGGGTTGGATGTGATGGTTGGAATAGCTACCCAATTAGTTCAATATTTGAGAGGATCAAGTGTTTAGAAGCATGGCAGAATGGGTTGGAGTATTGATGTAGTAGTAGGTTTGGAGATGTAAAACACTTGGATAGTTGTACAACTTGCTTAGTGAAGGTTGGGTTGCAGCAACCACAACAACATTGGATAGTTGGGTTAAAATAATAGAAATATATTTGGGAAATTAGGTTGCAGAAGCAAGAGGTAGTGGTGGTAGCATGGATATCCATGATGTAGTGTTTGGAATGATTTGGGAAAATACACTTTAGTTCAAAGGTAATTTGATCAGTGGGAAGTTGCACAGTGATTTTGATAGTGGCATTGTGAAGTGGTTGAAGGATTCAATTGTGGATGGATGCTCAAGTCTAGGAAAAAAACTTTGGATAATGATAGAAGTTATTGAATATGTTACTGAGGATGGAAACAAGTTTAAGTGGGGGGGGATGTGAGGCCCTTTCCTTGGATTTCGAAATAGGAATCTCCACGCATTCGATGAGACTGTCATTGGAAGGTTTTGGTTGGTCGCAATGACAAGTTGCAAGGTTGGACAAGCATTCCTTGGGAAATATTTCACATTAGAAAGCAATGCCTAAGTGTTGAATAGCTTCAAAACGTAATTTGGCTAAGTATGGAAAGAAGATGAGGATTTTCATTTGGGGTTTCTTATAGAAGCCACATAATGACTTGGACGATGGGCATTCCTTATTTCATGGGCACACAAGCAATAATTCTTTGACTTGGGGTGAAACACCCTAGTTCATATGTAGGAGTGCCTAGATATTTGGTCACACATTACAAGATGGATGGACGGATGCTCGACATGATGTGCAACACCCTAGTTCATAGGTAGGAGTGTCTAGATAGTTGGTCACATATTACAAGATGGATGGACAGATGCTCAACATGACGTACAAAACAAGGAGAAGAAAGGAGTTCCTTGGAAATCATTCAAGAAATATAGTTGAACCATTAGATGGATGAGAAGGTTGGGATTCCTTGGGCACATGAGACGAATGTGCAGATGTAAGGGTTGCAAAACTTGGCAAACAGTTTAGTGGATTTCACGTTGGCTTCACTTGGACGTGGACTGGATTGCAAGTTACATCAAAAGAAGGAAACGACAAGAAATCATCCACTATATAAATAGGATGCCTATATCATACAAATTCATTAAAAAATATTCATTTATACAAGGGTGGACAAGGAGTTATACAGTTGTGATAAGTCTAGGGTTGGCATAGTAGAGTACTTGGATGTTGGATAAGTGAATTTTTGAATACACAATATTTGTAGGAGGTAATCCTATGGATGTGTTAGGGCTAGGATTGTGTAAGTATTTTGTGCAATAGGAAGTAGGCAAAATTTCCTTGGATTGATTGTACATTTGATATTGATTTGCAAAATAAAGGACAGACTCCCTTGTTGTATCTTTGTAACATTCTTCATAGAAATAAAGTTGAGGCACTCACCTTGGGTGATGCCTATACGTTTGTGATGTGACCTCTTTGTTAGTATTGGATGATATTGTTCATTTCATTTTATTGCATGGCTAAGTATTATTGAATATTGGCTGAGTGTAATAGATATAGGATGTTTTAAGGCCACAGTGGGATTTTTCCTACTGTGAAATTGGTTGTAGTGAAATAGTTGTTGATCTAGCCAATTGTAAATTAAGATGTAGTTATGAGTAGACATTAAGTAAAGAGGTGTATTTCAGTTGTAGTATGCACAGGTTGGCCACACCCCTATAGTTGAGGCAAGGTAGTGCTTGTTGATTTTCCTGCAAACCCAACACACAACTAATAATACAAACAAAAACACTTTATTAATTTTTAGCATAGCTAGGTTATCAATTAAAAATTAGCGGAAACATTAAAACAGAAACCATAACACATTGCACAAGATATTCGGGTAAACAACCCTTGGAAAAAACTTTGTGGGAAAACCATATATGTGATGATTTTATTTCTATAAAACCAAGGCTCCATTCTTTGGATAATGGCCCTTCATAGGATTACAATGCAGCAATAGCCTAGCCCACATGGCTACTATCTCCCTCGCTACCTCTTTACACCTTTCCTCATCCCTACCCACTCATACTTGGATGAACCCTCTTCACTCACTCAATGATATCTCCTCACTCTCTACTCACTGTGTCCCTCATACCCTCACACTCTCTGTGAGTCTCTCAAATTGTGTATGTGACTCTCTCACCTCCTCACACAATGTGTCTCATCCTCTCACTTAGGCTTCCTTTTATTACATTAAGTTAACCCTAAATCCAAAACCCTAGATATTCTCCAAAGTTATCAATGACTAAGATCTAATCTCACATTCACTTTAGATCTATTGGTTAGGACTTAATAAACTCTCACTCAAGTTACTAATGTCAACAAACTTAGGAATTTAAGTTGATTAATTTCACATTAATTAAAAGATCATTCACTTTAATAATTACACATAAAGTGAACTTCCTAAGGTTCTTTGAGACATTACAAGGACGACTTCCACATGCTAGACATAGAGCCTATGTGGAAGTAATTGTTCAATGCTAAATACATCAATAGTGTTGCATGACCTCAAGTGATAAAAGTGAAAAAATTGGGCATGAATGTAGGTCTATGCACCAACACTCTCTTGGAATACTATATCTTTGATCTATTTAATGCTCTAATTCTCCAACATTAAGGAATATCAAAAAATTTCCCCTAAATTTGTGTGGTTTTAACTCCATAAGAATGAATAAAACTTTAAATCAAAATAAAAGACATAATACAATAAAAATTTTCTTGGTTATAGTGAGGGATGGATCTTATGCAATGCCATGACAAATCTAACATCAAAATCTAGAATAATTTCATATTATCTCTTCTAAATGTGTGAGAAATTCTCCACTAGGGATATATTATCCTATACCCAAAGTGTAAACTCAACAACCATGATTAATAATTAAATAATAATTGTATGTGAAAGATATCGCGATCCTTTAATAGTGGAGTCACTAGGTGAGAAAGAAAAATATAAGGAAAACAAATTATATCTCATTGATGTTGTGTAGCCACACAATATTAATGTTTGAGGATTTGACAATTTCCTTGACAATGGCACCTATTTATTATCACACAAATCTTCACTAAGCAGAAAGGATTTGATCGAAGTGATAATTATAGCCAATCTAGGCCTATCACCGCTATGTGATTTTCCAATCTTATGGGGGTCATATAGGGTTTATATATGTTTTTTCTAATTATTAAAATATATGTATAAAACCAATTAAGATTATCACACTTAAGTCGCCCTCTAAACGCTCAAAATCACTTAAGAACAATGTAAAAATTGTAAATAAAATTGCATAAGGTGAGATTAGTTTCATTAGTTAAGTTTAAAAAAAAATGAAAAAAAATAGATGATATTATGCACTTTAAGTGAAAGAATTATTCAAAACAGATGCATGAGAGAAAATATGCACCTTAAGTGAAAGAACAACTCAAAACTAGTGCATAAAAGTAACAACAAATCCCCTTGGTGAAGATGATTGTGTTCTAATAATATCCATCCCAAAATCTATTTGTAGAACTTCATTAGGATGCTACTCTCTCCACAAATTCATTGTTATCTAAATATAATGATATTAAACGTTGAATATAACATCATTAGAGTGCACCCTTTGCTCAAAATTGTTGATATTTCTAAATATAATAAATCAACTCATGTATAAAAGAAATATGCACCTCTAACTCCTCAAAAGGAAGGATTCCAACATGCCCAATTAAATCAAGGGAAAAAACTATTTAATATAAGCCTTCTCCAAATATATCATTATAAATACATGGTTACAAGTGTTGGTTTTAATATCTCTCTTCTATTAGTATTGAAGATTCTTTATGGGGTATTTTGCTTCTACTTTACCCTCACAGATTGACCCTGGTTCAGATTTAGTAAGCTTCCCAACAAAATCCATTTACAACTATCGACCCCTCTAGCAAAACAGAAGGTAACGCAGTGCACAGAGTGTAATGCACAGTCTCACCTGAGATAGCTCTATGGGTGGTTGCAATACTTAGGTGTTTGCAACCTGAGACTGAGCGAGATCTAAGGTTGTGCGTTTTAAACTTCATTCATTCAATCCAACATCTAGTTATAACATTAATTATATGCATGCATGTGGAATACCAGATCTACTTAATGGCTTCATTTATCTAACATTCATCAATTAATCAAACATAAATATGCATTCAGTCATTCACATAACAAAGTCTTATCGTGGTTCACCCCCTCCTGGGATATGTCCACAAAGATTTGGCTCTCTATATTTTATTATAGTTTAGAAATATATCATGCCACGCGTGGTTAAAATATTATTTCTCCCTCTTTCCCACAGACTCCTCGATCCCTGTGAGGCTAACTAGATCACACTAGGATCCTCAACCTGTGATCTAACCCCTGGGATCAAGTCACTCACTCCTTCCCTAGCTCACTAGCTTAATGACTCGTACAATTCTACAACTCTGTCTCGGTCAGGGGTGATTTTAAGAATGGAAAATTATTTTAAAATGTGGAAACCTTGGTGAATCTTACTAATCCTTCATATGCCAACTATAAATGTTTGGCGATATTTTTGTAAAAATATTCAAATTTCAAAGGATTTTATATATTTTTTATAAATTTTTGGTGATTTTTAAGGTAAAATAATTTTATCCTTCCCGAGCCACCTAAACCTTGTGCCCTTCGTCGATCTCTCCTGTGAGAGCCTAAAACTTCTCTATGAGTTCCTTTTATTGTGTTTCAACATGCTTTGTCTTCTTCCTAAGTGCTTCTAATACCTACAATGCAATCTCATCGTTAATCATCTTTGTGCACTCCACCTAAGTTTATGCCATGTTATTCTTTGCGTATTCTTCTTGCGTAATGACCTCTACTGCCCGCTCTTGGAGTAGTTCCATTTGAGCTTGGCACTCCTTCTGTGTCTGCGCGGCTATGAGTTTATCCTGCATCTTCTTCATATCCTACACTCCTTTGACGTGCTTAGTGATCGAAATTGTCTTCTGCCTCTTCTTGAGATCCTAGGTAGCTTCACTTATCCTTTCTTCTTCTTGGTCCCACTGTTGGACCTATTGATCCTCTTCATGCATTGTCCATAGTTGGATTCCTTCTCAAACAAGTCGTTTGCTATGAAGACTTGTCACTCCATATCCTCTATCTTCACTGTTGCTTCCTTCTTCCTCTGCTCCTTCACCTATGGTGGAGTGGTAGGTATGAGTTGTTCCCGGAGGTGCTTGATTTCCTGTCTGTATTGATCGATTGTCTACACAACATAATCAATATTTTGCATCTTTATGAGATCTACTATCTACGCGCTCTTTGGGATTTTCTCATTGGCTATGGATAATCCATTCTCCAGCCTATATGTGTGGTCCTTATCATATTTGGTTTCGATATTGACCTACTCGAGTACCAATTCCAAATAGTCTTAGTTATCCTTTGTATGCTGCAATTTCGTTGTGTTTGTGCGTGTACGCGAATGTACCTCCTGCACTACGTTGACTTGCAGTTTATACAAGGCCTTGGTTGGTATCTGCATCATTACCAACTATATTTGGGCAAAATCCTTCAAGGGTGTCTGACCCACAATTTCATCCATGCACAACATGCTGGGTGTGATGTGAAATGTCGAGCTCAGCTCTGTTGTCGTCTGAATCTTGTCCTGCTCACTCGATCGAGCCTCGGCTCATGTCTATGATGTTGTTGGGGTTGATTCTATTACTATGTCGACCCTCTGTGTTTCTCTGATTTTCTAGATGAGCTTCCTCATGTCTTCCATCTCATCCTGCATCATATCCCTTTGGCACTGAGCTTCATCAAAGTCCTTCGTTGTTCGATCCTGGACCATCTGGGCTGCGAGGTTCAAGTCATTCTCTGTGATCATGTATTCTAGTGGCATTCTATGCACCTTCGCTTTCTTGCATGCAACCCCCATTTTTATGATTGGCCTCTTAGTTTGACCTTTCTCCTACTGAGTAGCACTTGATGTGGTTCCTTATGTTTTCTCAATTTTCTTCTCCTTTTCATGTGTGGCCTAGGTGTTCTTCTTCTTCCCCACCTGAGTGCCTTTCTTGGACACACCCCCTTTCTTCTATTGTGCCTATTTCTGACCTGTCCTTGGCTTCTTGGGAACCATTTTGTCTTTTATAGGTGTATGTTCCTTCCCTGACTCCTCCTCCTTGTATGAGGGCATCTCTTGATTTAGGATTAGAATCCTCCAATCCTCGTTACAATCCCTGATGACCATTTATATGTCCTCTTCTGTGATGCATTAGCGCAGTTGTAGCCATTGTTTGTATGGATCCTTCCATGCTTGGATCCACATTGTATGCCTAGTCTCTTTGAAGTTGGCTATGACCTGATACTGTGCGACCACTTCTGGTTTAATCTGCCAAATTTTGGCGATGCCTTCCTACGGGTCATTATAATATCCCTAGAATATGGTTGCATTCTCCCTTTTGGTATTAGAGTCTAGAGTGTACTCCAGTGATAGGTATCCTGTTGCGTGGCAAGGATTGGGTCTTGCAGCAAAGAATGAATACTTAGTCTCCTTCCATCTGACCAAGGCGATCAGGATGAGTAGCCATGAATAGTGAAATTTTGTCCCCAAGTCATATGCATCCTTGCAGTCTTCTAGGAAGAAATTCAACAAATACGGGGCCCAGTTTATTGTGGTGCCCTTTGCACACTATGTTGTAGTTGCGACGACCCTGACAGGGAATTCCTCCTTGTGGAATTTCCTGAGTATCTTGCATGCCATGCTTTTTGTGGACATCCTTGTGGTTGTGTCACTAATGCACTTAATTATGATTCTGTGTGACCCCCTTTCTGTACCATACTTATTATTTATTTCCTCGACCAGTGCCTTCTCCTTCGTCTTTTCATCAAGGAACTACGCGGGTGTATCCCCCCGTGTTGGCAGCCCTGTGATGTATGAAATGAGATCCACGTCTATCGAGATGATCTGTTCTAGCCACAAGTATCCTCCATGGGTGACTGCCATCAGCTTCTTGACATAATGTTTTATGTCTCAGCCCCTACCAAAGTGCAAGATGTCCAACAGGCCTAGAATCTAGGTTTTGGCTAGTCTTGTTGCCCACTGGCTTGGTTGGTTAATTGGTTCACCAAAGGGTCCTATACCCACAGTTTTCAGGTAAACTTTCTTGGAAAACTCTGGGAAATTTTCTGTGTCAGTCACATCATGGTCTGAGTACCACAATTTCTCCACATGGCCTAACATGTTGCCCGCGATACATACGCCATCCAGAATGTGTGGCAAGACTATGGTTGTGGAATCCTACTTACGCTGTGATCTTGGTACTTTTTGTTCTCCCTTCTGTTGTGTTGGCTAACTCAAGGTTCCAACCTCCATTGTTCTGTCTTCTGCATACTCCTCTGCCTAGCCGGTGACATCTTTGACTGTGCTCTCTTGTGGTTGTTCCGGCATGGTTGTATGTGACCTCTCTGGTGCCACCATTTCTTTCTGGTTTTGGACCGTCCCATTGACTCTCAGGGCTTCTTCAGGGCTTTCAAGGTGCGAATGGTTTCCTTTGTCCTCAACCTATTGCCCCTATCCCCCTTTTGGCACATCAATATCCATGCCCATTGGTGTTGTCTATTAGGTTTCATCCACCATTGGTGTGGGGCTTCCTAGTGTCATATCGGGCGACGAGATTTCATCCATGTTAATGAATTCTGGAGGATGATGTGGTTGTTTTTCGCTTCCCTGTGGCTATGGTGGTGCTCTGACGTTGCTTCGAGGCTGTCTACAAGTCTGGCTCGGCTCTCCCAGTTTGGTTGGTGCCATGGTGGTAAAGATCTTGTCCACCGAGCTTCATGGGATCTGTAACCTCTGCAACTTCACTCTTTGCTCTATATACTCTATCGCTCTATGATTTTCTCAATTTCACAATAACCCTTCCAATATCGACGTGCTTCCTTTATATATAAATCATGTGAAGCTTCTCAGAGACTTTACCGAAATTGTGTTTTCAATGAACCGACACTTCTCGCATACTTTCCATTGATTTCCCTTTCCGTTGCCAGTTGGCGAAATTAATGTGGTGTCTTGTCCATCATTCTTATCATTTAATTTTGGTAGTTTCCATCCACTGGCATTTATTTTTTGTACTCGCCATTTCTATTGTTTCCACCTTTTAGTGACCGTTGGTCCTTTTTCTGTCAAGCTAACATTTCTGAGTGCATGTTCTCATTCTCTTTTTTGCGCGCTACTCCTTTGTTGATATATTTTGATGTCTGGCGTGGTAACCCCTTTGTGTTTTTTTTTAAGTGTTGGGAGGTCGATTGTCCCTATACAGCTTCAATCGAATCCCATTGATCATCCCTATGAGTTATGTTCCTCCTAAATACTTCAACTATACAACTCCCGCATCTATGATAGTCCTTACTTCGTCTGGTCCTAACTAATGCATTCTGAGTTTTCCTATGTGTTGAAGAGATTTATTGTCATACACCAAGACTAAGTCTCCTTCCTTGAAATTCTTCCTTTTGATATGTCTGTCATGCCAAGCTTTGTCCCTTGCTTTCTATACTTCTTGGTGAAACCCTGCTAGAATATTATCTTCCTCCATGATCATCAAATGATTTATCCTTTCCTATACTGCACCTCACTTTGTCATGTTTGTAATTGTTGCTATGCTCAGACTAGGTACCAAAACTTCTAGTGGCACCAGTACTTCTTGTCCATACACCAATCTGAATGGTGTATGTCCTGTCAACTTTTTGCATGTGGTCTTGTGCGCCCACAATACTATTGGTATATTCAAGTCCCAATTGTCCCTATTAATGTTGCAGATCTTTGTCAGTGCATTCTCGAGGATTTTTTTAAAGGCTTCCAATGTTTCATTTTCTTGAGGATGATATGATGTACTCTTTTGATGATAAAATTCAGCCTCCTCGGTCATATCCCTAATAGTGTTGTTAATGAAGTGAGTTCCTTAGTCACTCATAAAAATCCTTGGGCATCCAAATCTAGTGATTACATGCTCAAACAAGAAGTGTGTTGCTATCTCTGCGCTACAATCTTTTACAAGTGTTGTTTCTTCCTATCTTGTTAAGTATTATGTCGCAATGATAATGTACCTCACTCCTGTCCTTTTTGTTGGTGGGTTAATTGGTCCCACAAAATTTATTACCCATTTGGCGAATACCTGTAAGGTTACTTGTGGTCTCAGGGGCATCTCGTCCCTTCTATTCATCTTACCAACCCTCTGGCATACATCTCATTTCTAGCAGTAGTCTCTATGAACAGTCGGCCACCATAGTCCTGTGCGTAATACCTTATGCATTGTATATTTACCTACATAATGTCCTCCTGCTATTCCCTCATGGGATTCTGCTAAAATCCTAGGTCTTTCATGCTTTAGCACACATCTTCTCAAGATGCTATTTGCACCCATTTTGTATAACTGTCCTGCAATCAATTGATAGTCTGCATCCCTAACTACCAGGTTTTTATTCTATGCGGTGTTGAATTCATGTGGTACAGTCCCTATATTCAAGTACTAGATGACGTCTACGAAGTATTCATCGGTTATCTAGACTGAAAACAACTGTGGGTTGAGAAATTTTTCCTCTAGATTCATAGGTTCCTCACCATTTTTTATCCTTGACAGGTGATCAGGTCCTGCATTCAACTTTCCTAGTTTGACTATCACTTCAAAGTCAAATTCTTGTGACAACAATAACCATCTACAAATTCTCCCCCCAAACACTGGCTTATTGACAAGGTATTTGAACATTGAATGGTTTGTGAACATATTGAAATGTTTCCCCAGTAAATAATGCCTGGATTTCTAAAGTGCATAGACCATTGTTAAGCCTTCCCTTTCTGTGGTATTACATTTTTTCTCTGATTCTGACAGTTTTCTGCTAGCAAATGTTATAGGATGGTCTAATTCTCTTTCTCTTGGTTGTGCTAGTATAGCTCCAAGTGATATGGTTTATGCATATACATGGACGTGGAACGTATTTTACCAATCTGGGAATACCATTATTGGTGCGGTTACCATCTTTTATTTTAGGCTGTCCAATCTGCGTTGACAATCCTCATTCCACTGAAACTTGTTGTCTTTCCTTAGCAATTTCTCCATTGGTGCGGTGATCTGTGCATACCCCTTTATAATCTTCCTTTAGTATCATGTGTGTCCCAATGTCTCTCTCAATTGGAATACTGTTTTTGGTGGTGGTAGATTAACAATTATTGCAATATTGGCAGGATATACTAGCAAGCCTTTCTTGCATACTATATGGCCCAATAGTATCCCAAAAGGTGTTTCGAAGATGAACTTACTGATATTTAATGATATCTGGCATTGTCTACATGTTTCTAACATCAGACACAAGACCTCAACATGGTCTATCAACATGCTATAGATTGTCCAATCATCGAGATATACCTCTAGAAACTGGTGGATGAATTCTGTGAATGCCGCTATAACTACTCTAGAAACTATTGTTGGTGCATTCTTCAATCCAAACGGCATGACTGTATACTGGTAGGATCCTCATTCTATGGAAAAAGTGGTCTTGTATTTGTCTTCTGGTGCTATCTTGATATGATGGTATCCTGAGAATCTGTCAGTGAATGAGTAAGCTTCTTGTTCTCCTACATTCTCCAACACTTCATCTGTGAAAGGAGTAGGGAACATATCATGTAGGCATGCATTGTTCAACTTCCTCAAGTCGACACATATTCTTATCCCCCCTTATTTATTCTCCTTAACTACCATTGGGCTTACCCATTCTGATTCCTCTACATGTTCTATGATTCAAGCCTCTAACATCCTATCGATCTCAACTTTGACATTTTTCTTATATATTAGGTTCATTCTATATGGTTGTTTTCTGATCGGTCTTGCCTCAGCTCTAAGTGGTATATTCATTTCTCCTATCTCTCTTTCTATGCCTTTCATTTATGTGAACGTTGTTGGGAACAGATCGTTGTAATCATGTAGTAACTTTGTTATACTTTCCACTGTTTTCTCATCCTAGTAGTCTCCAATGCTGGCCATTTTGGGATTCTCAACTGTCCCAATGTTGGCTTTCTTCCCCTTGATCGATGTAGAAATTAATTCTAATTCCAATGGTGAAAATTCCAATTCTCTTTCACCTTCGCCTTGCTCAATATGAATATCGCACGGGTCATCTTCATCTAGTGTTTCTTCTTGCACATGGTAGCATGACAATAGTTCTTTTACTGTCTGTCTGTTTTGTTGTTGTTCTTTTGTCATGAGTTCAACTTCCAGTTATTTAATGAATATCACCCCTCTAATTTTTTTAAATGTTGTGTCTATGTTGGGGTTCTCATTCTCAAATGAGAAAGTGACTGTAAAGTTCTGTTGTAATATTGTCCAGCTCGTCGTTCCTCTACGCAATTCCTAGTCTGTATACCAGTTTGTTGAGATGCCTTCCAATGTGTGAATAAACTGATGGGGCCACTCCTCCGGTGGTGTCATTTTCCATAGCATTTTATACTTCTCCAAGTGTTCTGTTGGTGCTTCTTGTCCATCATATTTTTGTAGCTGGTTTCTTCCTTGTTCTACGCCAAACCTAATGCGCAGTAACCTCTTACATTGGTACCAATATTTCACTATTTATTTGTGCACCCCCACCATCTTGCAGGTGTTGCCTTGAGTGATATATCCAGGGCTAAGAGCCTCTGATTTTATAACACTTTGTATTCATACCGTGTCAAGAATTCTTCTAGTTAATTCACTCCATGGAAGGTGGGAGGTTCCCTTATCTCCAAACCTACCCATCTCACTCCGTGGTCTATTCTTGTGCATCTTTTTGTGGAGACTTTGTGTAAACTTTGCTGCCAATTTTCTAAGCCTGTATCTGAGTCTGACACAGATGAGGTGATGCTTCGCCAACTTAATATCTCATCTGCAGTTGGTTTCACATAATCTTATTTCATGTAGTTGTTCTGTACAACTAGTTAATTTCCTCCAAGTCCAAGCAAGTAGGTTCTATGAACCTTTCCCCTTCTAATGGGTCCAATGGCACAATGAATCTATATTCTCCTGACTCGAAGGTCATCTTCCATGTATTTAAGTTGATT
>CBVK0100069134.1:0-15042 GCA_900067695.1 Picea abies
TAGGAGTCGAGGGTATGAAATTTTTTGTCTTGGATATTATTGTAATAGATCTCTACTCTATTGGAGGTTGCCCCCTCGAAGAGGGAAGTAAACATTGCTCTCAGTAATCAAAGTGCTCTTTCTAGTGTTATTCTGGTATCATTTTGGTATTATTGTGGTGTTGTTATGGTTATATTGTTGTTCATCTGCCATTTCTAGCTATATTTATTTTTGTTCCGCATACTTTTTTATATCTGGAATATTACAGATACACCTTTCATCAACCTGTTGATCAACATTTTTTCTTAGCCTTGTCATTCTTCAAAAAGATGGTTGTCATATGTACGAGCATCATCAACATATTCAATCTTGCTAGATTACCATTTCTGGTTACACAATTACATCAATCCTATTTAATCATCATGCCATGCTCATGGCATTTGTAGAAACATACTAATCTTAACCAATATTTATATGCACTATGCACTTACTCATTATTTCTCGGCATGCCCACTAGTGCATTTGCATTCCAACTATTTTATTCTCTTGCATTTCTAGCATTCTCATGCCTTAATTATATTTCTTTGAGTTTTATATGTGAATATAATTAAGGCGTGGGAATGCTAAAAATGCAAAAGAATAAAATAGCTAGAATACATATGCAATATTGGACATGTTGAGAAATAATACATAAGTGCATAGTGCATATAGATATTGGTTAAGATTAATATGCTTCTACAAGTGCCATGAGTATGGCAAGGTAATTAAGTAAGATTGATGTAATTTCATAATCATAAATGGTGATGTCATGGTTAAGATGTTAATGATCCTATTTCATAACCATCCTATGAAGAACGACACACATTAAAAAAATGTTGATAAAAAGTTGATGAAAGGTGTATGTTACACCAATTGGTCAAGTGACATGAGATGACTATAGAAACCATGCAGGTAAGGATTTAATATTTTTATATTGCATAGATATTGAAGGGAGTTTACTTAAGAATTCCTTCAATAAGAATTTGATATCATAAATTGATATGTTTGTATGATTTGAATGCATTTATGTGAATGATATTCCATTTGGCTAAATAAAGGTAGGAAGCTTTAAACATATAAAAGTTGTATTTTTAAATGCAAGCATTAATCTAAACTTTCTACCTTTTGGTTGTTTTGGTTTGTATAATTTGAGTGTTCCACGGGCTTTTCAGCAAGTTGAATCCATTTATACATTCAAAAATGCATTTTAAACAACAAAAATAACTATTTTGTCCAAATTTACATAGCGGGATTCCCCCCAAAACCCAAAAGACAGAACGTTTAACCAATACCTAGAATATAATGTTATGTCACTTGTATTGATTATGAACTAATAACCAAGACAATTGGAATTTTATGATCCAATTGTGAGATTAAAATGCCCTATGAAAAAGTCATTTGTGAGAGTCCATAATAATGTTGGATATGGAAAGTGATAAGACTGCATAGAGATATAAATTGAAATAAAAATAACTATATCAAAAATATATACTTACTAATTATAGATTTAAATGGAAATAAAAATATCTTTGTATATATAAATATTATTATAATGTAAATATAAATATGATCATCATCAATATTAGAATTTTTTTCTCTATTTATATACATTTTAATTTTATAAACTGAATAAGACTAAAATTTATTTTTAAATAATTATAAAAATTATATTTAAAAGATTTTTTCACTTTTAAACTAGATCAATAAGAATTAACACAGATATAAACTAATTATATTTTATATAATTGTATGCTATACAAATTTTATATTAAATTTTTTAATACTGATTACATTTTTTTTTAGGTATGGCTCTCACCTTATGTTATTTTTTATTTTTTTAGATGTATATAACGATCACCACTTTTGAGTTTGACCGGGTACAATTTCAACGCCGCTGAAGTTTTAAAATTTCAAAATGTATATTGTTATTTAAAAGCTTTTATTACATGAGTAGGATAATTTTGAGTAAATATATCTGTTTTTTAGGAAAAAAAATGGGTCTGAATTTGGTTAGATTTTCAGAGGTAGTCTTAGTATGGATCAAAGTTTCATGCATTTCAGAGCTTTTTTCCAGGGGTTTTGTCTCATTTTAAACCATCCCGAGTTAGTCCACTTCTCTGGAGTTCATCTTTTTGTGGCTTTGTCTAGCTATTCTAGGAAATGGTTTTTTTTTCCGGCCATTTAAAGTTACAAGAATCACTATTTTTTGTTGTTCAAAAACCATTTTTGAATGCAGAAATGGATTCAGCATGCTGAAAAACTCAGGGACACTCAGAATATACAGAAATAATCATTCAAATCTAAGAATCCAACAATTTCTCAGAAAATTTCGAACAAATATCCCATATCTCCTGAAAAAATCAATAATTTCATAAAACCTTTAACCCAATGCATTTTTTTCTCTATGATCACCAATTTTTTTTTTTAAATAATTTAAACAATCTACACGTGTGTATGATGCGACATGGACGGCAGATTTAAAAATTAAATAGACAGTGACCGGATCACGATTTGTATTTTACCCGGGTCACGATTTGTATTAAATAAACAAGAACGACTGTGTAAAATTGCATATATAATTGGTTGTTTCTATTTTACAGTCCTCGATGGGTTTAACTCTTTGTCGGCGCAGTTAACGGAGCTTCACATGCAAAGAAATCCCAGAGTTGCAACTCTCAATGCAATTTGTGGGTGGAATATTAATGGCCATCCCCGCGTGCTCCATGCAGCTGAACCGCACATTCAAAGTTGTTGTCCATTCCTTCCTCGAGGAGTTATAACAACATTAAATTGTTTGTCAAGATGGATCAAGTTTGATATTTGACAGAAAGCTAGGGAGCTCTGCATTTAAAGTTTCCCATAAAACTCAAGTCATCCATACGTACCAGATTTTTATTGCAAATATAATTAAAAATTCACCGTCGACGAGTCCAATTTGCGATGAAAATAAATTGTTGGCCAGCCCTGCATGTGACATCAGGCGATAATTTATGGTGTAACCTATCAAGCTGTTGAATCCTCAGTGACTACTTCAATATTATTTCCAACATAAATCCAATCGTCTTCCCTGGTTTACTCATCAGTACTCTGTTGGCATTGGAATTCGAAGATATTTCTTAAGAAATTAAATGAATGGAGAATTTTGGAGAATCAACAAATTATAATCTAAATTATCGATCTCCATGTGAAAGCAAATGTTGTTTAGGGTTTTTCTGACAGGCAAGGTTGAAAGCAATCGAGACAAACTAATTGTAACTCCCAATAACATGAAAATTCAATTCACACTTAGATGCTTTGCCATTCCCTCCTCGGGGACTGTAAGATATTATTGTAACGTGGCGCATATGTTCATCATTATTTTAAAATATTTCAGTTAATTGTAAACCCTAAACCCTAACTGCCTGCTTCATGTCGCTTCGATGTCTGACTGAACCTAATCTTGCCCTAATCCTGTATATATAACAAGCTCCCTAGTACCTAGCTATGAAAGGCGCCCAGGTAAGGAGATTGGTGCCCATAAATGCCCAAGGCCATTGTGCTTCATATATAGATATTTTTTACATAAGTCTTCAGTTTTCTGTTTGATAGTCGGTGCTAGGAAATTACCAATTGCATCTTATGAACTGGAAGTTCAGTGCATCAGGCTGTTCTTTGGAGAAGGGATAAGCGTTTACTGGCACTTGTGTGTGCTTCTGATAAGCCATAACTATCAATAACATTTTTGTTTTCGGCATTGATTGGTCTGTGTTCTAGGTCAATGGTTCGATTCTCTGCTCTATCCGTGAAGCCACTCGACCCAGGATATTGACTCCACTCCAAACTTTTAGTGCTGTCAGTTGTTTTTATGTTGGATCATTTATTTGGTTCTCAGCATGTAAATAATCATCTTCTTTTTCAGTTGCAGGTGGCTGAGTATCTATTGGATTTCTGTATAGAATGGAGCTCACTTCGGTCCAAATGAGGCTTTCATGAAGTTAGATCTGCTGCCGACTCATCCATCCGGCTCTTCTATGAAGGAAATCAACGCCATAGGCTAGCCGAATGGTTGATGCGGGAGCTGGTTTCTTCTACGTGTTACCCTCTCTTGGCCTGAAGGGAGCTCCATTATCTATTTCTGTAGTGTAATATACGATATTGGTGATCCTTCCTATTTAATAGTTGAGGAATGAATATGGTCTACGATTTTTATCGATTTTTGACACTTCGATTCATTTTTTCTCTCATGGTATGCTAGATATATCCTTAGGGGGTTTTATTTTATGAATCTCTAGCATTGTTTGAATACCGACATTCATGGTGGGTTGCAGAAGCTAATAGTATTACGATTTTGTGATGGATGCTTGCAGAGTTTGTTCTCCGACAAAGTGACCGTTAAAAGCATCATCCACAGGATGAAGTAGAGTTAAAGTTCCGCAGACTGCACCAGAAGACAATGCAAATGCCATTACATCTGATAAAGAGTTTTATCCTGTGGATCCCCACAGGGAAAAAGCTGCAGATTCTGGCATTTGATATGGGTTCACCTTTTATAGGCACTTTCACCTGAATCTTACCAGAAAAAAACTGCTGCAATCCAATTAATCTAGTAGGAAACGCATTCTGTTGAGATGAAACATCAGTTTGGACACGCCCAACACTCCAAAGTAGTAAAAAACTGAGTAAATTGCGATTCCGTACGATGATCTGTTCATAAATTTCGATGGAAAATGATGTTTTGAATAAACATTGAGCTCGTATTCTTTTGGACCAGAAAAAACTTCCTCCACCATGTATTAGTGGAGGCATTTGGCGTTATTTGTATGTAATGTGGAGTCTTGCATAACTCAAAAATAGTATGGCACGCTCTTCATTTGCAAGACATAAAATTGGTTTCTGTTAAATTCCAGCAAATTATGACTCTTCATATGCTTGGTTATAAGGTGTAAAACTTTCAAAAGTTTTATTGATTTTTAAACAGTGCCCTCTTTGAATATTCAGTTTTTATCAATTTCTATTTATTTATATAAACAAAAAAATCAGTTTTTATCAAATTTTATTTATTTATATAAACCAAAAATCTCTGAGTTTTAGGTTTTTTCTATAATCTCAAAACTGATTATTAACGGATTTTTATTGATTAATGCTCTAACAACTCATTACTGAACGTTTTTTAATAATATTATATACACTCTCAAAACTGATTATTAACCTATTTTTATTGATTAATGCTCTAACAACTCACAACTCATTATTGGACGTTTTTTAATCATATTATATAGACGATCAATGGATTAAAAATCTAAATTTACATCTTTATAAACATCATAAATATGAATGTATGAAAAACATAATTATAATTTTTATGAATTTAAAATTTGAAATACATATAATCAAACATAAATAACAAACAATATATGACTGAAATATATATTAAATAACAAACAATACTGTAATTGTAATATACATTAACTAAATACATAACAAACAATACATCACTTAAACATACATGACTAGAATTCTAAATACATAACAAATGATACTGTAATTCTAAATACATAACAAATAATACATCACTGAAACATACATGATTAGAATTCTAAATATATAACAAATGATACTGTAATTCTAAATACATAACAAATAATACATGCCTGAAACATACATTGACTGTAATTTACTGATAAATAGATAAAAAATATAATTATATAATTGACTGAAATACACATTGACTAAATACATAACAAACAATATATGATTGAAATATACATTAACTAAATACATAACAAACAATACATCACTGAAACATACATGACTAGAATTCTAAATACATAACAAATGATACTGTAATTCTAAATACATAACAAATAATACATGCCTGAAACATAAATATATATTAAATAACAAACAATACATGACTGAAATATACATTAACTAAATACATAACAAACAATACATGATTGAAATATACATTAACTAAATACATAACAAACAATACATCACTGAAACATACATAACTAGAATTCTAAATACATAACAAATGATATTGTAATTCTAAATACATAACAAATAATACATGCCTGAAACATACATTGACTGTAATTTACTGATAAATGGATAAAAAATATAATTATAAGTTTTTATAAATTTAAAATTTAAAATATATATAATCAAATTATAATAAACAATATTTAGTGATATATTGATTAAATACATAATAAACAATACATCACTGAAACATACATTGACTGTAATTCTAAATACATAATAAATAATACATTGACTGTAATTCAATAATAAATGGATGAAAAATATAATTATAACTTTTTATAAATTTAAAATTTAAAATATATATAATCAAATTATAATAACAAACAATATTCAATGATAAATTGATGAAAAATATAATTATAAGTCTTTATACATTTAAAATTTAAAAAATATATAATCAAATTATAATAACAAACAATACATCACTGAAACATACATAACAAATAATACATTACTGGAACATACATTGACTGAAATATACATAACAAACAATACATCACTGAAACATACATTGGACTGTAATTCCAGATAAATTGATTTTACAAACAATACAACAATAAATTACTGAAATATACATAACAGATAACACATTAACAAATCACTTGGACTGTAATTCCAGATAAATTGATTTTACAAACAATACAACAATAAATTACTGAAATATACATAACAGATAACACATTAACAAATCACTGAAATATACATAATAGACAATACATCACTGAAACATACATTGACTATAATTCCAAATCACTGAGACATACATAACAAATAATACATCACTGAAACATACATTGACGATAATTCCATATAAATTAATTTTACAAACAATACATCACTGAAACATACATTCATTGTAATTCCATATAAATTGATTTTACTTAAGACATGATTATTAAATTGATAAAACATACATTGATTGTAATTCCAGATAAATTGATTTTATTTGGACATGATTATTAAATTAACAAAACATTTCATAACAAACAATATATCACTTAAACATACATTGACTGTAATTCCAGATAAATTGATTTTACTTAAAACATGATTATTAATTTGATAAAACATATATTGATTGATTTTACTTGGATGTGATTATTAAATTGTTAAAACACTGTAATTCTAGATAAATTGATTTTACTTAAGACATGATTATTAAATTGATAAAACATATATTGATTGATTTTACTTGGACATGATTATTAAATTGATTGTAATTTCAGAAAAAAATGATTTTACATATACATGTGTAAATGATGCAAGAAAACTGATTTTACATGCACATATGTAAATAATGCAGGTGTAAATAATGCAGTGAGGACTGTGCATAAACTGATTGTAATTCAAATTTATAATAAAATAATCAAATTATAATAGCATACAATATATCATTGAAATATACAAAATGCAATCTAAAATTTAAAATACATATAATCAAATTATAATAACAAACAATACATCACCGAAACATATATTGACTTAATTCTAGAGTGTAATCCAAGATACATCTGATTTGTAGATTGGTTTTAATTCAAGATGATAGCAACAATGTATCATTGAAACAAACATTGACTGTAATTAGAGAGTGTAATCCAAAATACATGGGATTTGTAGATTGGTTTTAATTCAAGATGATAATTGAAATATACATAGTGTAATCCAAGATACATTGGATTTGTACATTGCTTTTAATTCAAGATGATTATTTAAACATAATCATTAAATTGATAAAACATAAACTGATTCTAATTGAAATTTAGAATAAAATAATCAAATTGTAATAACATGCAATACATCATTGGAGTATACAGAGTGTAATCCAAGATACATTGGATTTATACATTGGTTTTAATTCAAGATGATCATTGGAATATACAGAGTGTCATCCAAGATACATTGGATTTGTACAATGGTTTTAATTCTAAGATGATTATTAAAGTGAATACTTATTTTGATTGTAATTCATAATACATTGATATTAATTTAAGATAATTATTAAAATGATACATTGATCTTAATTTAAGATCATTATTAAAATGATAAATGATAATAATAAAAATGGATTGATTTTCTTATCTTATAAATATATTTCATTAACAAATAAAAGTAAAAATGGATTGGTTTTCTTATTTCATAAATAGATTTCATTAACAAATAACAATAAGTACATTTCATACACAAATAACAGTAAAAATGAATGAATTTTCTTATCTCATAAATACATTTCATTAACAAATAGTAATAAGTTTTAGTTGTCATCCCTTTGTAATTAGTTTTAGTTGTGATCCCATTCAAACAATTCCAAGTATGTTTTATCAGTGTGATACATTTTGAAGGAACCATTTTCAATGGTATGTTTTACTGAACTAGTACTCTTCATTTAAAAGCATTATATTAATGCTTAATAAAATAAATTAACAACATACTCAATACTGCAATACCATTGAATTATTATTAAAGTTAAAAGTTTCTTAATAAAGGAGATTGGTGACACTTTAGTGCATAAGTTTTGACAAGGATTTATATTAATGTTTAATAAAATAAATTAACAACATACTCAAAACTGCAATACCATTGAATTCTTATTAAAGTTAAAAGTTATAGGAGATTCATTTAAAAACATTATATTAATGCTTAATAAAATAAATTAACAACATACTCAAAACTGCAATACCATTGAATTCTTATTAAAGTTAAAAGTTTTTTATTATAGGAGATTCATTTAAAAGCATTATATTAATGCTTAATAAAATAAATTAACAACATACTCAAAACTGCAATACCATTGAATTCTTATTAAAGTTAAAAGTTTCTTATTAAAGAAGTTATTAAAGAAGATTGGTGACTCTTTATTGCATGAGTTTTGACAAAGATTTATATTATTGTTTAATAAAATAAATTAACAACATACTCAAAACTGCAATATCATTGAATTCTTATTAAAATTAAAAGTTTATTATTATAGAAGATTTATTTAAAAACATTATATTAATGCTTGATAAAATAAATTAACAACATACTCAAAACTGCAATATCATTGAATTTTTATTAAAGTTAAAAGTTTCTTATTAAAGGAGATTAATTACACTTTATTGCATGAGTTTTGACAAAGATTTATATTAATGTTTGATAAAATAAATTAACAACATACTCAAAACTGCAATACCATTGAATTCTTATTAAAGTTAAAAGTTTAAAGTTAAAAGTTTCTTATTAAAGGAGATTAATTACACTTTATTGCATGAGTTTTGACAAAGATTTATATTAATGTTTGATAAAATAAATTAACAACATACTCAAAACTGCAATACCATTGAATTCTTATTAAATTTAGAAGTTTCTTATTATAGGAGATTGATGATGCACTGCACTTTATTGCATGAGTTTTGACAAGGATCTTGTACAACAAGGTATTGTATGAGTTTTACTTGTTTGAATGTGTTAAAGTGTGCACTCTCAACGTGAGTTTTCACTTATTTTAGTTTGTTAAAGAGTGCATTCTCAACATGGGTTTTGATTTGTTTGAATATATAAAGAGTGTACTAGTAATCAGAGTTTTGACTTAATTATTGTACAAAATTGTTAAAGAGTGCAATCTCAACATGAGTTTTGATTTGTTTGAGTAGATAAGAGTGTCGCAACAAGAGTTTTGACTTCATTATTGTAAAAAAAATTCATTTTTATTTTATTTTTTTAATTAGAAGGAAAAATATTTATATTAAAAATTTATAAGAAAGTTAATAATAAACATAGAATATTTGTAAGTGTTAAGAAAGTTTGTAAATGTTTGTGATTATTACATCCAATTGACTTCATCATTGTAAAAAAAAATATTTTTATTTTATTTTTTTAATTACAAGGAAAAATATTTATATTAAAAATCTATAACAGAGTTAATAATAAACATAGAATATTTGTAACTGTTAAGAAAGTTTGTAAATGTTTGTGATTATTACATCCAAGCTATTAACATAAGTATATTGTTGAATAAAAACACCTCAAATTCAAAAAACTTAAAAAAAAACATAAAAACTAACTTAATATATGCTGGCTGGTAGCCTCTTGACTGACATTGGTGTGTCGGGAGGTCTGCTAATCAATTCCCATGGCCTCTTTCGATTGATGAACAATTCCCATGGCCTTTTCTTTGAAATCTTTCTAAAGTTCATGAATAGAGACTCTGGAGAGTGAGTCCTTGCGGAGATTTAGAACCTGGTTTCTGAGTATGCGAAATTTTGCTTCTAGTAAGTCCAATCGTTGTTTTTATTGATCAAGAAGGCTCATGATGAGAGCAATCTGAAAAACAAGGTGTTGTTCTAAGAAGTCCAATGGTTGTTTTTGCTGATCAAGGAGGCGCTCATAATGACAACAATCTTAGGAGCAAGGTGTTGTTCCTCATCTAGAGCGGAACTCTTCGAAGCTCCTGTAAATCCCTAGAATCCATGAAATCTATTTTATTTTCTTCTATGCCTGCAGATGACATAATCAAATGATGGCCAAAATGACCAAAAACTAGCATCTACACCTTGGATAAGTTCTAAATTCCACTTCACTTCACTGCATTTCCACAACTTCTTGATGCGTGGGCTGTGAAAGTCTAGTTTCACGAAACAAAACCAATGAGCTAAGCCCTTATCATTGAATAACTTTTATTACATAAGTTCATGTGCAAATATATATTCTATATATCAAGACCACTAGCAAATATATTTTTTGGTTTTAATAATATGAAAAACATATATATATTGATATTGGATGAGAGGTGTATTTTGATGTTTTGCTTGTGTTTAAATTTTGGAAGACATTAACATACCAACAAATTATGAAAAATTGAGAATTATGCACCATGTACTAATGAGTAAATTGTGTTACTGCATATCACTTGACATGAAAAATAAATGCTACCACTTATAACTAAAATCCATAAAGATCCAAATGGATAGATGCCCAAACCATAATGATTAAAAATATTCACTAGAAGTAGAGGAAACATCAATGCAATCTTGAGGATCTAGCACATCCTCCCAATCCAATTAATCACATCTAAAATGTAAATCTACATATGCAGAATAGTTTTGAAAAAAATTGAAAGTAATAGAAGTCAAAAACATGTTCACCCAAAACAACAAAAAAAATAAACATATTAAAAAACCATGTTACCAAAAATTAGAATGGAATGTAAAGGATACCTACTTCATATTCAAAATACAATGTATTGTATGAGAGGGAAATACAATAGGTTATGGGTATATAAAGAGATTATTAATCTAATTTAAGGTCAGGCTAGGCCAAGCTAGACACCAAATTGGTGTATGAGACCCCATTGTTTGTAGGACAAAGGGCCCCCTCTATCTAGTAATTTGAGTGGTATACATACCCTACCCCATTTGGATTTGAACTTCTAACCTTTTAAGAGCAAAGACATGTTCTTAACCATTAAGCCCACTATATATATAAGAGAGAAGTGGCTATCATTAAATTAAAATGTGTGCCAAAAAATATGTTTTTAAATAATTTGTTTTTGTAAGTTAAAAGTTAAGTTTAAGACTTCTTAAAAATCAAGTTATAAAAAATGGAACCATGCCTTTTGAATATCCCAAAGCACAAAGAGTGCAATCCAAGACTAATAATATAATAGTACATACTTAATGAGCATTAAATCAAGGTTTCCTAGTAAACCAAATCTAGGTTTAGGGTTTTGGTCTCCATTATATAGAGAGAAATGGAAATCATTAAATTAAACATACACGTTTTATTAAAAATAAACAAGTTACTCACCAAGAAATAAAAAGTGTGCCAAAAATGAGGTTCTTAAATAAATTTTTTTGTAAGTAAGAAGTTTAGTCTAATAACACTTCTTAAAGATCACATTATTAGTAACTTCATGCCTTTTGAATAAAGAAAATCCCAAAGCACAAAAAGTGCAATTCAAACTACTACTACTAATAATCTATTATAAGAGTACAATCCAAACTAATAATAATAATAATAATAATAATAATCTAATTTCAAAAGTTGTCTAGTGATAGGTGTACATACCCTACCCCTCATGTACATACTTAACGAAATCAAGGTTTCTTAGTGGACTAAATCTGGGTTTAGGGTTTTGGTCTCCATTAATTATATATCCAAGAACTAAAACTACAAAAAATGAGGTTTTAAAGAATTCTTTTGTAAGTAAGAAGTTTAGCCGAATAACACTTCTTAAAGATCACATTATTAGTATCTTAGGGTAAAAGAATGGAAACCATTCCTTTTGAATAAAGACAATCCCAAAGAGGAAAGAGTGCAATCCAAACTACTACTACTAATAATAATTTTAATCTAATTTAAACTTGTGGCTTCTTAGGATCAAACACATGTTCTTAACGATTATGCTTACTGTCAAGCCCCTGCCAAAGACCCCGAGTGTGTGAACTCATCACATAGAGTCGTAGTAAGACTTAGGCGCTTGTGACGAGCATGTTTAGGCTATTTGGGCGAGTAGGAGACTCGTCCTTCACTTATAGTGAGCGGCGAGGTGTCTAGGGAGATGACCTGACCAAGTGGACCAATGCGCCCCTTATGTGGAGATGAGTCATGTGGGAGGAGGCAGACCAAGTATGTAGAGTGAGTCAGGTGGGTGGTTCGAGCGCAAAACACATAGGTGGACCCAAAGAACACATGGCACACCCCTTTGTATGCCCCGAAGGGTTGGTGTGTCCTCACATAGTAAGGCATGATGAATCGATGGGTGTGTGCGCACCTTAGTGAGATGTCGGCTCACCTTGCCGCATGGAGAGACACGTCGATTCATGGATTTTGGAGAGGATCGGTGATGAGTTAAAAAATTACCATCTTTTCATGTCTTCTTTTCCTCATTTTTAATCCTTTTTAGTTCATCCATAACCATGCATTAGCCTATTTTAATGCTTATGTGCGGGATATAGGATCGAAGTGTTTTCCATCACATTTCTTAGTA
This sequence comes from Picea abies, assembly GCA_900067695.1. NCBI lineage: Eukaryota > Viridiplantae > Streptophyta > Pinopsida > Pinales > Pinaceae > Picea > Picea abies. The sequence continues at coordinate 13,010 of CBVK0100069134.1, forward strand.
TTTCATTGGATTTTGATTAACATTTTGGAGAATTGATGTATTTTGCATTTACTTTTGAAGTCATGGTTGATGCATCGACAATTTGTTGTAGGTTTACAAGTTGATATCGCTCAAAGTTCCCTTTCAGGTTCAAGAAGACAAATTTCTTCTCTCCAGTGCGGGCATTTTATGAATATTTGTCAGAGCTGGCACATAGATGCAAGATGATGGTTCATGTCCAAGGCTATAGAAAAGGATTATTATTATTATGGGACCATGTCACTTTCATGCAACCAACACTAGAATATTGTAGGGATTTGTGGGAGATAATTCTGCTTGGGAATTTATTAATAAAAATGCCACGAATTCAAGCACCCAATAATCAAGTCAACAACAATTAGAAGGTATCCAAGCTTCTAGTCAAAGAATTAATGGAGGAACCACGATTTTGATGTTATATCGATTTGGGGACGTTCATAGAAGATGAGATGTATTATTTTACATCTTGAAGGGTGGATTTTTAGATACCCACATTTGCAAACACGTTTTTCCCTATATTTGTGGGTTCCAAATCCATTTTGATAACTATAGCTCAAGATGAAAATGAATTTCAGTATCTTCATGGATCTTGGATGTATTTTGGGCAGGCTATTGTAACCCACACAACCAATCATGAATTTGACAACCTATGGTATTCTAAATTCAATGGGGTTAGCTAGAATCTTGGAGCAATCTAGTTATGAGTTGTAAAATCACTTGGGAATCTCTTATCCTCAAGTACGTTTTCAGTTTCAAGCAATATTATGTATAAAATAGAGTGTCATCTCCATTCTAAGGGAGAGGACTCTTAAATCAATGTCTAATTTCGTGATGAAATAAAACTACAAGCTTGAGATCCGACTTTTGACATAGATTTATGTTTGTTCATTCATATGTTGATGTTTAATTATTTTATGACAATGTAGATTAAGTTTGTTGCCATGCTCTTGGGAGGGAGCTCACTCCATGAGAGAAGATTGTTGTATAATCAATAATCTTTCATTTCTTGTTTTGGGTGTTTATTTATTTCTAAACTTTCAATTCAAGTATTTCTAATTTGCAGTGTGATTTTCTTGTTTGCAAGGCATGGTGTGTTTTCTTTCATGCAATGTTATTTCAATTCCTAGATTAGTTTCTACCAAAGTTTTCCAACAACAAGAGTTATGATCTATGGAAATAAGAAGTGCCAAAATCATGTTTGGTGATTCCCCGGTGGCAACAAGGTTCCCGTTCCTAGTGATTTCTTGGTACCAACAGGGTTAGCATGATCGATGTTCAAGTACATGACCACTTCCAAGTGTGATTGAGATAACTTTGGAGTTTTGTAGTGTAGTGATGCAATTTCCTTACTATGTAGAAGCATGTTATACAAATTAATGAAATTTAAGAATTTGTATCTCGCACATACAGTGCACGACATCTCACAAGTTATTAGAAACCCTGGTTAATAAGATAAAATGCACAAGTGTTCTTGGTTAAATAGAATATATATATAGAAACATTGTCAATCGATCGAGCATATATGGAGGGCGTGGAGGGGAGATAAGGAACCATTCAACAAAACACATAGCACATCATTGTAGAGGGGAGGTCTGAGGTAGATTCATGTAGAGGGGGTGAACCCCTCCCAAGGAGTCAAGTCACATATTGGGAGACTTTTGATTCCTTGAGGATTCTGTAGTGGAGACATCAGGTGGGTGAGTTATCTTGAGACAGTCTAGCTGGTAGAAAAACTTGGATTCTGGGGTGAGTGTTCGACAACACAGGTATTCCAACAGAGGACAAACACCTTCAGTAACCACTCACATAACCAGATCAAATATCAACACACCGATGTCTTCACGTGGTAAAACCCCTACGGGGAAACATCCACGGCCCCAGCCAACGCGACCACTTGGAGAAGTTTATTAATGCAAAGAAAAATATTACAGAGAGATTTTCTCACAATCGATCATCGACAAATGACCCTCCATGCTCTTTAAATAGAGATCATGGACAAATCGGGTGTTAAGCCA
>CBVK0100069135.1:0-15041 GCA_900067695.1 Picea abies
TAGCACACTCCCTGACTCAATCCGGAGTCCAAGGGGTTCCACCGATGCCTTCGCATCCTCAAGGTCCAAAACCCTGCACACTCAATACAACTAAGTCAATAGAACCTGTCTACATCAAATAGTAAAACATCATGTCGTCTATCATAACGCATCATAATCAAGTATAAATGTTTTAACATTGAAAAAGTCCAGATCATTTGCGAGAAAGTGTCCTCAAATAATAAGTTTTCTCAGTGCGCCAGAGCGGGATGTTACAAAGTTTTTCTTGCAATCTTGAAAACAAAGAAACACATTTATGGAACCAAACAACACTTCTATAGACTCACAAAATACCCAAAAATATCTCAACGCACAACCACATTGACTTCCAATACGCTGGGAAGATAAAAACCCTTCCTCATAATATGTACATGGATATGTAGTACAACAATTGCGTATGTACGTGACTTCTATGAAGGAAACCCATGTACACCCTTAAAAATCCCCTAAAAAAGAGAGACAATGAACTAGAAGGATTAGGTAAGATTTTACAGACTTAGAGAGTGTTGGAAACATGCTTAAAACAGAGAAAAAGTTTCAAAAGAAATGAAAAATAGGTAGGCACCCTTAATGACCCAAAAGGGACAATCCCCAGTATGGTCGTAAATTATATTATGAGAATATACTCCCTATGGTATTTGGGTCAGAGCCACAACATATCAGAACCCAAGGAAACTTATCTTAGACTCTAATTAAAAGATCAATTAGGAATAACTACCCACAATAACTAACTTTCAGAAAAAAGGAAGAAGAGTGCACCTGAAATCCTACGTTTTAAGTAGATCCCACTTGATGTATTTCACTAAGGAAGTCCTTCACAACAACCCTCTGAAATTATTGTAGACAAAGAAGTATGCAACTGCAATAAAGTAGTTATCCACTAACTAACTTAATGTAATCAATTCAGATTCAATGTTAGATTCAAAATAACATATACAAAATATCATCATAATCATAAATTAACACAAAGAATTGGACGAGAATGAGATTTATTTCATTAATGATAGAAAAATGGATTGGTTACAACCTGTAACCACTGTGGCACCATCCCAGAAATCGGCTCTAAGTTCCTCCACCCAAGACTAAAAATGTATAGGAGTACCTCCAACACCATGCACTCTAGCAGGTCCAAGGAAGACAAAGGTGTTCTTCCTGACAAGATAAGGTGAATGAAAATTCTAGAAACAAGAGTTTCCAAAAAGAGGGGACAATATCAGACACTAGGGAAACATTGCACTTGCAGGATAATCTTTAAAAAGGCTAGCATAATGGTGCATTTCTTATCCCCCTTTTTCCTCCACACCAAGGCTCTCTTTTATACTCCATTTTGATGGTTAGAGTCATTATGTACAGGGTTTAGGATGTTAAGGAACAAAAAATCCTATAAACTTCACCTAAACTATCGGGATTATATTTTTTTGAGCCAAAATCAACATGTACAAGGGTTGGTAACAAGGAACTTGCATGCACTTTGATAAAAGGGGTTTATAAATAAGTTTTTGAGGAGGAAAAAGGGGATTAAAGTCCTGCAAGCAAGGAAATGGATGTAACATAGGCCAATGAGTCATCATATGCATGTATAGTGGAAAATGATGCTATAAAAGTCATTAAAAATCCATTGTTAACCAATAAATGAAGAATAGGAAGTTGGAACAAGACTGACACCAACTTATGATAAATTGATGAAAACCACTACCAAAAACATTGCATTCAAGAGAATATGGAATAACTAATCCATTAGTATTGTGTTCTATGATCCCAACACTACTACATATGACCAAATTTGCCACGGTTTTTTTTTTCTATTGTCACACATATCTATCGCACTTTCCACGAAGGAAAACGATTTTTTTCATGGAAATGTTTTCATCAATATATCCATGCATTCGTTTTTCATTGAAACAGTGAAAAAATCATACCACCATGTGTGACCATCTTAAAAAGAAGAATACCTTTTTTCCAACAAAAAAATCGTGGCAATAACGACGAAAAAAGTGTGTCAAAGTAAAAACCCCATCACTGGCTTGTGATGCAGATGCCATACTTGCGACAAAAAAGAATAGAAAGTAGCAATGAAATATTGTCGCAATAGAGACGAACAAGTGTGGTAGAGTAAAAACACGTATCAATAGCTTGTGACGTAGATGCCATACTTGCGACGAACTATTGTCGCTATTTACATGCCTTCTGTAGGTTTAAAAAAAAATGATAGTTTTCCCCTACTTTCTAAGAAATATCCTATCACATCCTTTTGTGTGGATAAGGAAATCTCGGTTATGATTTCGAAACACGATCATATATGCGGGAATCTGCTATCTCATTTTCCAACATTAAATAGGAAATCTCAAGATTATTAGCAAGTTTTGTGTATTTAACTATGACTTGAGAATCGATGAGAGCATCATTAAGTTTCGCATTTCTATATTTAGAAATGGAATTTAAACAACAAAAAATATTGATTTCATGAAGATTTATGTCATCGGATTCTGGCCAAAAAAACCATTTCGTAGAACAGTTAGACAATGCTCAATTTTCCATGTCGATTTTGAAGTGGGTGTGGGAGCATCTCAACTCCAAATTCTCACACCTACCAACGTTCTCGCCATCCATTCGAATTTTCCATGTTGATTTTGAAGTGGGTGTGGAAGCATATCAACTTTAAATTCACACACCTACCAATGTTCTCGCCATCCATTCGAAGAACCATGGAAAATTTGGTCATGCAACTTGAATATAGCTAGTTTGAGTCTATGTCGATCGATCAGCCTACAAAGCAAAGGAACAATTATTGATCAAAGATAACCCTTCTTTCTATAATTCCAAGTTTAGGAGAGAATTCATGGGCCTAAAATATGTTTTCTTATCAATCTATTAAGACATGGGCACATAGAGACATGGGCACATAGGTAGAACCCATATATGTTACAATCAACCAATTTGATTATGCTAGTATTGGAGCAAGAGTTGAAACAATGTCCAAAAGATTCAAAATATAGGTAATGGTCATGTAGTAATAAGACATGGGCATAAATATGAAAAGTACAATGCACATATATCTAAAGTTCAAACCACTAAAAGTTATTAAAACCATCTTCATTTATGCAACATGTTCAAGAAAGCTTGATGAAGTAGAACGATACTTCTATCTGGTGACACACAATGACATGTGAATGGTTTATTTGTTAAGTTGAAGAACAATTAAAAGTATCGCGAGTCATGTTCCTTGCAAATATGGATGGATACAATGTGTCACTGTAAGGTCATCAATGCTTTTCTTTACTAAAACACATGTTACAACGCACTATAAACAATGCAAAGTGAAGGAACCTTGAAGCGAGATAGACTTAGGGAAGCATGACATTGAGAAGCCAATAAACCTAGGAAAGTGTGAGAAGGAATATGTCACTTACAACTTAATTCAAAGGCATCTTGAACTTACAATTTAATTCTTTGATTTTGTAGAGCCATAATATATTTTTGGACATGAATACTATCATTATTTTTGACAATTTTCATTACTTGTTGAAACTCAACAAAAAAAGACAATCTACAAATTAAGTTAATTAGATATTCAATTATTTTCGAACTTTATCACCAATAGCAAGAGGTTAATAACATGTGCTCCTTTCTTAAGGGACTTTTGGATACATTGTGGGACAAGATTGGATGACATAGACCTAATTTTCAAGACAATGAAGATGCACATACACAACTACAAAAAGAGATAGTTTGGCTTATCATTTTTGAGAGAGCCAAATGTTATGTCCATTTTATTCTTTTGTGCATTTAAGCATAAATCCATTACAAAAATGTCAAATTAAAACATAGTCAAAGAGTTACTTGTTCCTTCATTAAATCAAATGCTACATATTAGAAGGGTTACTACTTGTTCTTATGGTAATTGGAAGGTCTCTACATGACCAACCCCATGCAACATGGATGAATGTGCAGTACATGCTTTCTCAAGGGAAAACAATACATGATTATCAATAAATAACACTTCTAAAATGCTTGGTAAAAAGCATAGTTATCTTTGAAGAATTTTGTGAATGATTTTTGGACATGGGAATATTTTTAGAGGCTAATATATTCATTTATCCATTCTTAGACTTAGGGTTTTATGCTCATAAGTTGAAAAGGAAAATTGCTTACATAATCTCAACAAAACTTGCAAGTCAAATCTTGTGAATCTAGTAAGAAATCAAAAGAGTGGATGAGCTAAAAATATTTTGAGTCTTTTATTTAGCATGTTGTACTATGACAATGGGTTATCTATTGGATAGAAAAAGCTTATAGTTGATAGACACAACAACAAAAAATTCCTTAGAAAACCAAATTTATTGTTAATGTGCAATCGCCTCTCGATTGAAAAAGGGTTGTTGTGGAACACCCCTCTTCCCCCCTAATAGTGGAATGAATTTGGGGTGATTAACTTGAAGATTCTACACTTAAGCAGTGCACCACTCTAGGTCAATAGGTGCTTAGACTAAAAGAAATCTTGTGAAGGGAAAAAGTCAACTCCTCCACTCTATATCAAGGTGCATAAAATGAAGGGATAAATCTTGAATTAAAAGAAATATTGAACAAGTTAACTCCTCCACTCTATATTTCTATTGCCACACATATCCCTCCAAGAGGTCAATTCGCTGAGTTGGATATGAGTGCTCTAGGCCTCCAAAGACCAAGTGTCTTCAATCACCACCAAACCCTAGCCCTAGGGTGACGTCAAGCCCTCAAAGGTGGCATTTTGGCCTCCAAAGGCAAGTTGTTTGGATTGTAGGGGATAGGTGAGATCCTCCAAGGTGTCTCTTAGGCCTCCAAAGGCATGTCATCATCATCTGGTGTGTGGGCCCTGGTATTCAACCTGTGGGATTCAAACCCCAAGGAAGCCCAAGCTAGGCTTGTTCTTCCAAATATGTCCACCAAACAAGGTCCTGCAAAGACAATGAATACTCCCTCCAAGGATATCAATTCAAATGCATTACGATGAGTAAACCAAATCAATAAAAGAGCCTCCATTTCTTCTCCATTTTTCTTGTGTACTAGGTACCCATAAAAGGATTTGATTCTTGTTGAAACTAAAATTCCCTACAATGTGAAACATTTACATGTCCCCCTTTACACAACCACATCTTATTCCCTTCAACCATGTGTAAGGACTCTTGACAATTTGGGGAATGAGAGCATGGGGAGTTGCAATGCTTAATTTCCTAATTTATCTTGATGGACCCAAAAGTATATGGAATAAATATAATTTCATGAGTCAAGTATATAGGTGGATTTTGTACTAGGGGCACATAGAGAACCAAATCCTCCTAACTTAATGGACCTAAAAATAACATAAAATATAATGAAGAACTAAGTGTTGGGTATGTGGAATGATTAAGGAATTTGGGGGAAACATAAAGAGAGAAATACTCTAATATATATGAACCTAAGAAATATACAAAATACAATTTATCTTAAGGTGTTGGGCTTGTGGGAAGATTTTTGAAGTTGGGATATTACAAAGGGTGAAATCCATTATGGGTTTGTAGGGATAAAAATATTTATCTGATATGATTGGCACTGAGGACTTGGCATATGGAAAGAGATTGTTGGATGATCCTTTTAGGGTCCAAGTTGTGACCCTTTTGAGCTTCAAAAGATTGTTGTTGGTTTGTCTAGCCAACAAGTCAATATGAAACTCATGACATGAAAGGGAGAAATAAGATATGAACTTTAATAAGTTATTTTTCCCTTCTATTTGTAACTCATATGCATCTGACTTCCTACCAACCAATAGGTATAGACCTCGGACAAGTAGCTAGCTCGTACATGACCAAATGACATCCAACCAATAGGCACAAACCTCAGACAATTAACTAGCTCATACACTTGCTAGGATTATTGACGATGATAGGTTAGGTCATCCATATTCAATATCATCCTCGTGGATGCTATATGGGTTTGACAGGAGCATGAATACTTTAAGAGTGCATACCCATACTGTCATTTCACTCTCAACAAAAATATTATGTGATGATGTCTTTATCGTCCAACAAATATCCATTTAATTTAGAAGTAAGGAACAATAGAGAGATTAAATTTGTAATGAACATAAACCTACACAAAATCAAGGTTTAATGGACCCCATCATTCTCATGCAATGTTATAGAATAAAAACCTTTGTATCTACAACTTTTGCAATAGTTAGTGCCTAAAAAACAAAGGTGCATATCTAGATGCTAACAGGGCCTTTACTTTCATGGCTTAAATGATGTAACCCAATATTTAAATTAGAATATAGGTCCCAACTATTATGGTCAAATCCATCAAGTTAGCTTGTTATATTGAATCTAATAATGTATATAAACATAAGTCTCTCATAGGATCCATTGCCTGAAGTAATGATAGATATGTTCTAAATAACACAAAAACGCATAAGCACACCATAATCATGATAAAGGCAATGGAAGAGATACGAGCTAAGGGATTTTTATTTAGGTGTAATAAAAAAATGTATTGGTGGAAAAAATGTTCCAAATAAATACTATTCACCTCAAGAATAATGACAAGGATGACGAGGAACCTCAATAGGATCTATGAGAATAGTTTGAGTGCTCATTAAATAATGAAGCAAAATTTTACACCACATTGATGAATTCCTTGGAAGATATTGACATGCCTAAACCGTTAAAATTGTAGGATACATCAACAACCAAAATGTCATAGTCCTTATCAACTTAGGTAGTACCCACACATTCATGAACAAAAATATGGTATACAAACTAAATTGTGTTACACACCCATTTATAAACTTTCAAGTGGTGATTGTAAATGGAGGAAAATGCCACAACATTAAACTAAGTAGATTACAAATTATCAATTTCCATTTACACCATTGTTATTGAAAGGGTGGTTTTGGGGGTTCAATGGCTTAAATCATTGGGTACAATTTCCATGAACCATGGGGAATTAATGGCCTAAAGGCTCTAGCCATTCAAGTGATTAGCTCACATAAAATGGAGAAACTCCTCAAAACATGTTAATGGAGTTATTCTTAATATTCATTGAATAGAAGCCCAAATTAAAGTAGGAAATGTTCCTTTAGAGATAAACATAACTTCAATAAGCATGGCATGGTGTTTCAGGAAATTCCCACAAGGTTTCATTTTTCATGAGATCTTTGAACATGCCATTAAACTTACACCATGTAGTATCTCTGCCAACATAAGGCCCTATAGATACCCTTATGATCAAATGAGAGAGATTGAAAATATGGCACGAGACATGTTGGATGCAAGGATCATTCAACTAGGATAGAGTGCACTCTCCACTCCATTATTCATATTATTATCTTCATTTACTCCTATCAGTACATATTCTCCCTTTCTCTTCACTCATTTGTTTACTTAGGGTTCATATATGTTTGTGTGTGTGTGTGTGTGTGTGTGTGGTTAAGATTTTGTACTAAAAATTTGTTATAGTTGTATTGGTCAATGTAAGAATACAAAAAAAGGTTTTTCCCATAGTCTATGATTCATAGCTTGTTAAAACAATTGATTTTGTCTACCAAAAATGCAATTCTATCCTTTCTAGAGGGATTGTGAACTTTTACTAGTATAAATCCTACTTTAAAAAACACGTCAAAACCCTTACCTTATCATTGTCCTTTCACCAGATCCATTATCCCATACAACTTGATAAGATTTTTCCACGAGATGCATTTCCATCACCAAGACCTACATGAATCATAAAAGACAAATTATTTATATGAGTAAATAATATATAAGAAAATAAACAAGCATTTAGTTATGTAAAATACTCTAGAAAAAACTTAAGTGTCGCATACCTTGATGAGCTTCTCTTTGTTTCAAGAATAGGTAATTCTTTATTGAACAAGGCCAACCACGTGAAGGTGGAAGCTCATATGGCCCCTCCACCCATCACATCACTCTCAATTCCCCATACCCAACAAATGATTTTGTTTATATAGAAAACATATAGACATTCATGCATAACTAGGATAGTCATCAAAACATATGAACATGTAAACATTGAAGCATAATGTTGTAATTCATATAAAAAATGTTTCATACTAGCAACATCGATAAACATCCAAATACAAGTCATAAATTTTACATCTATTTTTCTTTGATTTATGTTTTTTTACATTAAAAAAATTGATGATTGGGGTATCATAATCATCCTTTGACATTGTATTTCTTGTTCCCTATCCTTCTATTGTTTGTGTTTCCATGCGCTCATGTACCATACTTATGGTACATTGCTGAGAAGGGCGTTGAGGCATCTGTGAAGGGGTGTGAACTACAACAACTAAAATGATCATATCGATATGTTGAAATATAATTGAAATAACTAATTCATTATTTTGATTAACATTACAATATTGCTCTTTACATGTCTGTGTAGTTGTGATAGTTGGTGTGTTAATTTATTGTCCACATGGTTCCTCTCACAGTTCACCCTCCTAAGCTACATGCTCTTCCATTTAAAGAATATAATATATAAGTATAAGTCAAGAAATAAATATCTACAATCACAATAAATATTTCTAATTATGAAGCATACATATCGGAATGGGTACTTTTCTCCCCACTATCATTGGACATGTGCACCCTTGTATGACATGGTCTTTGTTGAATACTGCTAGATTCACTGTTGCGGTTTCACTGTTTCTTGAAAACAAAAATAAATACTTAGTTAAGGGTGATATAATTAAATATGAATAGACTTTACAAGCATGCTACTACGGTTTCCTTATTCATTTTATTTACTTGCGTGGTTGGGGAGATTGGTGTCTGCAAAAATATTTTCCTATATTCAATCACACTTTTAAAACCATGCTTGTAACCAATATTTAGGTCCTCCTCGGTGGCAGTAGTGTCAAACATATTTAACTACAATGAATAACACCATTAAAATTACCAATAAAAAAAACAAATATTTGTTTGCTACTGTTAAATAAATATTAACCACAATTAATCATTTAATTCTTACGATTCGGGATTTTAGTTTTCCATAGCCACCCTGGCCTAGTTTATGCGGCTCGTTCTTTTCCATTCTAGCCTTGGTTTTTTTGGAGGTGTCAGGTAGCCTATATATGGAATTTTTGAAAAAAAATAGATATCAGAATTGTTACTTAAAACAAGAAAGAAAAACATAAATGAGCATATTTCACTAATAATATGACATGTGTTGTACCTTCCTTGACCAGATTGTGGATGTCTTCCTTGTTTTTTAAACAAGTTATTATTTTCATCCTCTATCAGAGCCTTCCACTCTTTCTCTGAAACCATGGGAGGGCACTCATGCTTGAGGTCTAACTGCAATTTATTCCTATATTGGGCCCTGATATATTTTAAATTCTCGTCGGCTAACTTTGTAACCACTTTCTTATTGAACATATTTCTGAACAAGTTTACCATGTGGTTTATCAATTCATCTTTCTTTTTCTATCTTGGCCATTCCACCATGTGCGAATGGTGGGGCCAAACAACTCCAATGCTTTTTCATTCAAGTTTATGTAGAAAACATTGTTTCCTACAGAGACGTGTTATCCATTAATTTATAATAATCTCAACAAATGTCCATTTCAATTTCATGATAAAAATTAATCAATTAATTAATAAATACTTGCAATCTTCTGAATCTTGATCAGAACACATGCATCATCCACTAGAAAGGTGAGATCTAGTGATCTGATGCTTTTAATTCGTTCGGCTCCATGAATAGATTCCTCTCCATCTACTGTACGTTCATCTCCAGAGTCATGTGGAGTCCTGGGCTCCATCTCATCATGCTTCGATGTGTCATTCCGATCAACATCATTGCGCTCATCAATGGATTCTAAGGGAACCTCAGGAGGGTAAAAATTCCTCACTTGTACTTTGCTATGTCGACTTTTTTGTTGCATTGGACCATCACTGCTACCTATAGCAATTGCAGGCTCGACACGTTCTCGGGGCACGGGTTTTAAAAACTCATACAAATGAAAAAATTTACTTTATCAGATCATATAGAAAATATAAAAAAAAAATAAAAATGGATATGAAATTGTCATAGCTGATAAAAATATGTGAAGATACCACTTACCCCAAAATCAGTTATTAGATTTTGTAGCTCTGCAATTCTTTCCCTATCCTCCTGTGTCAAGGGTCTTTTGCGAAACAAACCTAGATATTCTATGTTTTCCTTCTTCAAGGCCTTCGCAACAGTTGTTATTGGGTCAGTGGAATAAAATATTCCATCATCATCAAGATCCTTAGTGGGTGCCTTCCCATGCTGACCATGCCACAATACATTGATGAATAAAATTAATGAGATGAACTTTAACATTTGACAATTTAGTTATTGTAGTCATAAATTATTACTATATTTAAAATTTACCTATTGAGGCACAGCGGGTTCCTTTCCATGATCACCTTGGACAGATGTAGCAGGTGATTTTCCACAATCACACTGGACAGAATTTGACACAATAAATCAACCAACAAAAGTTATGAAATTCACCCGTAACATTAAAAAAATGAAATATTGTAGTAATATCAGAAAATAAATAATGAAATTTCAGAAATTTAGTTGTTGTACTCATAATTTGTTACTATATTTAACATTTAACTTTTGAGGCACAATGGGTGCATTTTCACGGTCACCCTAGATAGATGTAGTGGGTGATTTTCCATGGTCACCCTGGACAGAAATTGACACAATAAATCAATCAACAAAAGTTATGAAATTCACCTGTAACATTAAAAAAATAAAATATTGCAGTAATATCATAAAATAAATAATAAAATTTCATAAATTTAGTTGTTGTACTCATAAGTTGTTACTATATTTAACATTTACCTACTGAGGCACAATGGGTGCATTTCCGCAATCACCTTGGACAGATGTAGTAGGTGATTTTCCATGGTCACCCTCGACAGAAGTTGACACAATAAATCAATCAACAAAAGTTACAAAATTCACCTGTAACATTTAAAAAATGAAATATTACAGTAATATCATAAAATAAATAATGAAATTTCAAAAATTTAGTTGTTGTAGTCATAAGTTGCTACTATATTTAACATTTACCTGCTAAGTCACAGCGGGTGCATTTCCACGGTCACCCTGGACAGATGTAGCGTGTGATTTCTCATGGTCACTCTAGACAAATGTTGACACAATAAATTAATAAAAAAGACTTATGAAAGTAATTGTAACATTAAAAGAATTAAATATTGCAGTAATATGAAAAATGAAATATTGCAGTAATATCATAAAATAAATAATGAAAAATGAAATATATGTAGTAAAAAATTGAAATATTGCAGTGATAAATTATAACAATGATTGATCAAAGGTTGAGTTGAATGGTATGTAAGATATTTTCCCCCATAGCCGCACTCGCTCCACCTATTCGATTTAAGTTGTAATTGATCAACAACTCTTCACCTAGAACTATTGTTTTTGTTGCACATACAAATATATGATTTCCTTCGCATCCCTCAAATATGCAATTCGGTTTCTTAGTTGTTGCCACTAGTCATGTACTATTTATAAAGACCGCAATGTTTCCAGAATCTTTTGGCCTTCCATCAATATACATAGTTGCCCCTATATTTTGATTGTTATCTACTAGTTGTATATAATTTGTGGAAACTCTGTATCTCTGCATACTTTGTGTATATAAGACAAACATCAACCAGTGATTGTATTTGTATAATGGTCCAACATACTCCATCAATTCATTTACAGTGCCCTATCCGACCTTTATGCCATCCATGTAAAATAACCCCAATCCATGTAAGGATGAAGGAGCAATGCAATACATCCTCCCACTGATGAAGAAATCTTTGTCAACTTCAGGTATCTCCTTAGATTCCCATCGTTGCACTAGATGTCTATACCTCAAGAAAAACTCAATGTCACCTATGTTCTTAGCATCATAATTACATGACCCTTTGTTGGCAATAAAAAAATGCATGCGTATACGAAATCTTTTCCTTACCTTTTCAGATCTAGTTGATCTAGAACCGGTGGATCTAGTACAACACATCTCACTTTCAACCTCTCTTAGCATATCTTGATGATCACTCGAGGAATATAGATCCGACGGATACCTATTTGGTGGTACCTACACTTGTTAAAACAAGAAGACAAGTTATCGTGTGAATATAAGTTTGTGGTACCAACAATACTCGAAAAAATGAGAAGATAAGTTAGCGAGCAAATATTTAGGGAACCCATGTTTTGCTTGGAGAATATACTTGATTCTATTGTATGTAACAAACTTATTGGGGTCCTTTTTTACTTTATTCATATCATACTTTGCATCCCATTATTGTTATCTTGGTATGCTTTGGGGTGTGAGTCTTCTCTTTTATAGAATGGCATTAAAGTCCCTACATTAGAGGTGTATGAAATTCGTTAGGATAGAAAGAGGCATTAAAGTCCCAACATTAGGCTTGGGAATTGATGTAGATAGGGTGATGGATTTTTGAACTATTTTGGGTGAAACAAGGTGCTATGATTACACACTAAGGAGGTCCTCCAAGTGAAGTCATTGCATGGATAGAGTGTTGGTAAGCATGTGCAACATAAGAAAATTGTTTCCATGCCAGGAACCAATTGGTCCTAGTAGAAGGAGGTCATTAACACATCCTCTTGTGGAATTGCATAAAGTTGCATGTTGCATAAAGTTACATGTTTCATAAAGTTGCATAAAGTTGCATAAGTTGCATAGTTGCATGTATTTGCATAAAGTTGTATAAGTTGCATGTTGCATAAAGTTGCATAAGTTGCATTGTTGCATAGTTGCATAAGTTGCATAGTTGCATAAAGTTGCATAAGTTGCATAGTTGCATAAAGTTACATAAGTTGCATAAAGTTGCATAGTTGCATAAGTTGCATAGTTGCACAAAGTTGCATAAGTTGCATAGTTGCATAAAGTTGCATAAGTTGCATAGTTTCATAGTTGCATGTTGCATAAAGTTGTGTAGTTGCATAAAGTTGCATAACTTGCATAAGTTTCATAAGTTCCATAGTTGCATAAATTTTCATATAGTTGCATAGTTGCATAACTTGCATAAAGTTGCATAAGTTCCATAAAGTTGCATAAGTTGCATGTTGCATATAGTTTCATAGTTGCATAAGTTTTATTGTTGCATAAGTTGCATGTTTCATAAAGTTGCATAAGTTCCATAAAGTTGCATAATTTGCATATGTTGCATGTTACATAAAGTTGCATAAGTTGCATGTTGCATAAAGTTGCATAAGTTGCATAGTTGCATAAAGTTGCATAAGTTGCATAAAGTTTCATAAGTTTCATAGTTGCTTAAAGTTGCATAAGTTGCATAGTTGCATGTTGCATAAAGTTGTGTAGTTGCATAAAGTTGCATAAGTTGCATAGTTGCATAAGTTGCATAAGTTCCATAGTTGCATAAACTTGCATATAGTTGCATAAGTTGCATTGTTGCATAAGTTGCATTGTTGCATAAGTTGCATGTTGCATAAGTTTCATAAGTTCCATAAAGTTGCATGCAGTTGCATAAGTTGAATAGTTGCATAAAGTTGCATATAGACCAAGACTCCCGCATCTTGGATTTTTTCCACATATGAACATATAAACATTGAAGCATCCAGAGAGAGAGAGCGAGAGAGGAATAACTTTGTGGAGTTCTCCCATATCCCTCAGATTCCCAAATGGAGGCTGATATTAACTTCCTACTGATCATGTACGGTTGGTAACCCCAAAGGACTTGGTGGTTTTTCATACTATGACCTCCCATTGGAAATACACCTTTGATGATATGGCCAAACCAACTGATTTATCCCTTGGGGATACATAAATATGGACACAGATAACTTCAATATCTATGTGGGCCAATGGGATGCCAAATATCTTGATCTCTAAACTCTTGTGTTTCAAGAAAATCAAGGAAGGTTGTGTGTTATCACCTCCACTCCATGCCATTTCTAAGATAGATTAGGTGATGATGGGACTTTGTAGGGATTGTGAAGTAACTATGTATGATAATAATGAGGATATAAGGGTGGACTCATTGAATATTTCCAATTTTAATCCAATGGAGGACCTCCTAAGCTACCCCCTACATCAAATATTATTTGCATTGAATGGTGATGGGGACTGGAATAAACAAGGAAAACATCCTAATGGGTGTGCATATATGCTTGTAAAACGTGTGGAAGTTGTTGGAAACGATTAATATGCTTTTGGGAAGGATGATTGATGGATATATGGATTTTCTATCCCACATTGTGGTGCCTAAAAGGTGTTTAAGGATCTCCTAGAACTGGATACATGCTATGGTAAATCAATCCCTCTTACACTTCATTCACTTGGTTTCTTTGGGGTAAGATATGTTCCTTATTTATTGAATGAGTATGTAGGGGTATTATGAGATGCATCCCATTCCAAACTTTTAGGAAATGTAGTAGATGATAATGAAAGCACATTGGAAACGATCTTTAAATAGAGGAAGTTCATCCCTTTAGTTGATAAAATTAGGGAAACTAAGATAAACAATAGGACTAGTATAGTAAAGTTAAGGAATGAGAGGATGAATGTGGAAATATAATAAGTAGGTATAAATGAAAACAACCTAGTGTATGCAAAAACAACGTTGATAAGAAAAAAATTTAACCAATAAAATGGGGAAAGAAACCTTGATTTACTGGATGGAAAAACTATGGAAGAGTAAGTAAGGGTATGTATTAAAGTTTTATATGATGGAAAGAGGATTTGTTTCATTTTTATTCAAGACAATATTGTATAGGGATGAGATTGGGAGAGGTTTATGGTGAATCCTAAATTTTCCACTTTAAGAGTTAAAGAAAATTTGGCCATTATTTTGGCTAAACTACCGTATCTCATCATGGAACTATGGGATTAACAAGTTTCTAGCTTTACTAAAAGGGTGTAATTTTGTTGTGAATAGTGTTATAGTTTGATCAAGAGAATTGGTAGTTGAATGGAGGTAGTCATGCAA
>CBVK0100069136.1:0-15041 GCA_900067695.1 Picea abies
CTTCCGATCTCACCCTATTATCTCCAAGGCAATTGATTAGTAGAGTCCTCTAACAAAATCCTGATAAATATCATCAAAAGATTGTTAGAGGACAACAAAAAATCATGGGATTCAAAGCTTAAGTTCGCTCTCTGGGTTGACAGAGTGACAACAAAGAGGTCTCTTGGTCTCTCTCCTTTCCATCTTGTATACGAAGCCGAAGCAGTTTTTCCCTCTCAGCTCGCCTTTCCTATGGCAAAATTCTTTCAAGATTACCAGGGTGAACCTGATGACATGATCAGAAGGATTCTCCAGATAGTCGAAGCACAACAAACCATAGAGAAACTGATGGACAAAGTGCATGAACGTCAACATAAGATCAAGTAAGCCTTTGACAGGAAGGCGAGAAAAGAGGATTTCCAGCTGGGAGATCTAGTTCTTAAATGGGATGCGCCCAGACAGGACAGAGGCAAGCACAAGAAATTTGAAGCCTTATGGATCGGGCCCTTCAAAAGCTTTGAGATAGGTCAAAACAACACTTATAGATTGCAGACTTTGGAAGGCAATGAAGTTTTTGGTGGCCCTGTGAATGGGAATTTTCTGAAGAAGTCTTTATTTGAGCCTTGAGTGGCTCCTGTGTCTTTGTAAATAGTTTTTTTCTTTTTCTTTTTGTTTAGAGTGACTCCAAAACCCAATAGCAAGGCACTGAAACTGCAGAAGAGTTCTTGGCATCTCATAGGGAGCAAGACATCCCCCATGGAGCCTAATGTTATCACATTTATTTGTAAATGGGGTGTTTTATTTGTAAATGGGGTGTTTTGCTATGAAGTTGGCCCCTTGGTGAAGTAATCAAAGAAAATGGGGAAAGACCCACAAATCATCTTATATCCTAAGTCAAAGGTGCGACATGAACTTTTGGCGTGATCTGGGAAGTCAAGATTGGTGTGCCTCAGATCGATAGTCGTCGATCGTATCAAGGCCTCAACATGCGTGGTCATTAAAAAATATAGAGCAGGTCGGGAAGAAACCATGGTTCTTGTGGAGGCGCTACATGTCAGCTAGAGACACACATCGGGCCCAAAAGGGAGGAAGAATGAAACCACTTTTCGTATCCCAGTTATGTGCATGTGCATTTAGTGCCCTATCTCAGATTGACAAGTGTCCACCCCAAATATGTCCCCCACTCCTTCTCTCTCCTCTGTCTGCCACATTTCTCGCTCCCCTATAGCTTTTGTCCCCTCACAACTAGCCTCCATTCACCATCCCACCTATCCCATCTCCCCTCTCATCTCATGCCACCTCTCCCACATCATCTCCATCCCAGTCCACCTCAGCTCCCGCTCATGTGGCCCCTGCACTGTCCACATGGCCATCTCCCATTCACCATTTTAGGCCTGGCACGCTAATCACCCCATTAGTTGCCACGTCCTAGAGGTGCAGAGTTGACTTGAGCCTTCTTCGATCCCAATGAAGAATTTATTAAGGTTGGTATGTGGTGGGTGAATTTTCACATCTAGACAGAGAGTGCATGCACAGTCTCTCAGGAGCCATGCAGACGTAACGCCTTTGACGCAGCTCCTCGGATATGCTTCCACGATTTTATTTTGAGTATAAATACTCAGTTCTCATATTTTGTTAGGGTTGATGATAGAGCAAAGCTCCTGTATTGTAAAGTTTTAGTAAAGCCTCTAGATTTTGATTATGTATATGCATTCGAGACTTCTTGTTTAATGAAAGTCAACTTTCTTACTCCCTCTTGTTTCCCTCTAATGTTGAAAGAGTTCATGTTTGATTGATTCACTTGAATTATTGTAGACATGGATTTTCAATCCATCATACCAAACCTCTTTAGTACATCCATCGTGTATTTTCCTTGTGCCATAAATATCTCGCCCTTTCTTTTCCATACTTCCAATCCTAGGATGTAATGCATCAAGCCTAAGTCTTTCATATTGAATTATGAGGTTATCTCCCTCTTACACTAGGATATTAGCGCTTCATCTCTTGTTAGAAAGATATCATAAACATACAGGATTAGTATAACATGTTGGTTACCTCTTACCTTGAAGTACATATTTGTATCAACATCACTTTTTTGAAATCTTGGGCTTTTAATAAAGCAATCAATCCTATCATACCAAAATATGGGAGCCTGCTTAAGATCATACAAGGCCTTCCTTAGATTGCATACATGAGTGCCTTTTTATTTAGTACAAAACCATCTGGTTGTTCCACAAATACCTCATGTTCAATCTTTCCCTTCAAGAATGTTGGTTTTACATACATATGATGTAGCTTCCAACCAAGAATGGGAGCTAAAGAAATAATAGTTCGAATGGAAGTATACCTGGCTACAACAACAAAAGTCTCTTCATAGTCGATGACTTCTTTATGAGTGAAGCCTCTGGATACAAATATTTCTTTGAACTTTTCCACACTTCCATCAGCTGCATGTTTGATCTTATAGATCCATTTGGAAGAAACCACTGATTTTTCTTTTGGCCTCAACACAATGTCCCAAACATTGTTCTTTATAATACACCCGTATTCCTCCATCATGGCATCCTTCCATACTTGTAATTTATCTTATTCTTCAAATGAAGAAGGTATGAGATCACTAATGTTTCTCATCAGTGTAACATAGCCTCCAAACCTATGAGTCCTCTTCCTTTCCCTGAAATTTCCTTTGGGAGCAACTATCCTTTATGCTTCCTACACTATTTCTTTAAGCCACCCTGGCTTCCTTTTGGCTGGAGGTTCTTAAAGATTTATTTCTAACACTTCAACAGGTTATACTGGATCATTATCTGGCCCTTCATGAGGTTCCTCCCTCTGATCATCTGACTCTTCATTTTCAGAAGAGGGTGAAGCTAGTTGAACTGCTTCTAATTCCTACTGAAGCTCTATGGATTTCTTAAACGTGGCTTCCACATGGAAAGTCACATATCTTCTTCCCTCTATTTCCCTCTGACCTAGTAAATAAATCATGTAAGCCTTGGAGTTCTCACTATACCCCAAAAAAGCCACTTTCTTTCCTGAGGGTTCCATATTTTTCCTCTTTTCCTTAGGGACATGAATATACATAGGACACCCAAATATCCTTAGATGCCCTACTTCAGGTTTGATCCCTGCGAAGACCTCTTTAGGAGTATTTTCCTTCAAGATAGCATGTGAACAACTGTTCTGAATATACATGACAGTGGAGGTAGCTTTTTCCCATAAATAATTTGGCAGATCCTAGTCAAACATCATTGCTTTTGTTGCCTCACAAATTGTCTTATTTTTCCTCTCAGCAACTCTACTTTGCTTAGGGTTATATGGCATAGTCAATTGTCTCTTGATTCCTGATGACTTGTAGAAATCCTCAAACTGAAGGGATTCAAACTCTTCTCCATTGTCCATTCTAAGGATTTTAATGTGCTTCCCTATGTTCTTTTCAATAAAGGCTTTATACTCTTTGAATTTATCAAATGTGTCACTTTTAGATTTAAGAAAATATATCCAACATTTTCTTGAGTAATCATCAATAAAAATGACATAATACAAACAACCACTAAGTGAGGAAGATGACATGGGACCACATACATCATAATGAACTAGATCTAAGATGCCTGAGCTCTGTTGTCACTACTAGGAAATGCTTCCTTTATACTTTTACCTAGCATGCATCCCTTACAAATTTCATTTTTACCAACAGAAATAGAGCACATGCCACATACCATGTTCTGTAGATATAGAAGATATTTGTAATGAATATGTCCAAGTCTTCTATGCCACAACCCACTGGAGCTAGTCGCATCATGAGCCAATGCCTGAACTGAATGTCATGACACGACATACAATCCTCCACTGCGAGTTCCAATGGGTTTTGTTGTACTTAAGTGGCTACCTTTATCGCATAGTAATGCCTTCATGTCCTTGAAGATCACCCAATATCCCTTGTCCTCAAGGGTTGCTAATGATAGTAGATTCTTCTTGAGCCCTTGAACATATAATACTTCATCAACATGATGTCTAGCCCTAGATTCCAATATGAAGGAGATAGAGCCTACTCCCTCTATCTTGTAAGATTTTTCATCCCCAAGCTCAACATTCTTTGCAAAATATTTTGTCTCTAAATATGAGAGGATCTCCTTGTAACCTATCATGTGCTTTGATGCACCACTGTCTACTAACCAATTTTTTGGTCTTGTGCAAATTGAACTTTATAAGGAAGAAACCAAGTAATATTGTTTTTAATTTTCTTTCTCATTAAAAGGACTTTTCATATTTCTTTTGGATTCATCATCCTTAGCAGTTGAGGGATGATGTTTCCCTTTACTTGGATATTTCTTTCTAAACCAACAATCTTTAGCAAATTACCCAACTTACTACAACTAAATAATTTAATCTTAGATGTCTTAATATTCTTTCCTTTGAATGTACCTTTGGTGTTTGGATTCCTCTTAGAGCCTTTCTGGAAAGTGCCTTTCTTCTTTCCCTTGAATCTTGATGGTAAAGTTGAGTGCTCTTCTTTCGTTGGATCACTCCTGATAGTTGTGTGACTCTCCTCCTGGAGGAAATCGTGACATAACCTCTCAAACATGGGTTGAATCTATCTCCCACTTACTCTGGATAAGAAGGTCTCCCTTTAAGAAGGAATACCATAAAAAATGGCCTGCACTAAATCATCATTGTCCACTGTCACCCCTGTGACCAAAAGCTGATCTCTGATCTGGGCTATCTTGGAACAGAAAAATTCCACATATTCACCTTTCTCCATATTCACATACTTAATCTTGTGCTTAAGTGATCTCTTTCAACTTGGAGCATGTTTCTCATATAGATTCACCAAGGTATCTATACACTCCTTGGCAGTCATTAACGAAGTCATTGCTGGCATTTTACTATCTTTGACTGAGTCAAAGATTATTCTTTTGGAATTTTCTTGATTCCTCCTGAATGCCGCTCTTCTTGAATTATTTGTGGGTTCCTCCACCACTATGGTAACATACTCCTCAAGATCATGATCTTGCAAAATATTTTCTATCTAGAGCTTCCACACATTAAAGTTGGTAGCTCCTTCAAGCCTATCCTCGACCCTGATTGAAATGGAGTATGTCATGGACTTCACACTGGAAACTTAATCAAGATAGCTTGGATCTGTGTGTACCTGTTGCTGCACTTCAACACATTTAACACACCCTAAGCTCTGATACCATGTTAAATTATGATTTTGATTTCTTATGTGGACTAATTCTTTTATTTTCTTCAACACTTTGATTCTAGCTTAATACACTTCAACAATACCAAATGATAACTGAATTGCAATAACTATGTAGATAAGTAAGCATGCATGCATATACCCTATGAAAACCCTGTACAGGGAAAAAAACCCCAACAAATGATATTCCTTTATTGCATTAATAACGTAAGATCACTTACAAATATCCATAATGAATGTTCTACTCTTAAAGAGATTTCCAAGATGACTCTAACCTGACAAATACCTAAGGGACTTTGTTGAAATATTCCTACGATATGATGCCTCTATTGTTGATATACAACACTAATGTGTGACTTCCGTATGCTGCCTCTTTATCACTGATATGTGCCTCTATTGATTCACTCTTAACCTGCATTTCAAAACTGTTTTGAAGAGAAAGGTCGACCTCTGCTTATATAGGCTAAGAATGAGAAGAGGAGAGACTCGAAATAGTAACTTGTTTTCATGATTTGATCATAACTCAGCTTTATACTTTAGTTCGAACTTAGAACTAGACTTGAGACTGGTATACTTTAGTTCAAAAATAGCACTAGACTTGAGACTTCAGTTACAACTCAACATTACACTTTAGTTCAAAAATAGAACTAGACTTGAGACTGGTATACTTTAGTTCGAAAATAGAGCTATACTTGAGACTTTAGTTGCAACTCAACATTACACTTTAGTTTGAAAATAGAACTAGACTTGAGATTGGTATACTTTAGTTCGAAAATAGAACTAGAGTTGAGACTTCAGTTACAACTCAACATTACACTTTAGTTCGAAAATAGAACTAGACTTGAGACTTCAGTTGCAACTCAGCATTACACTTTAGTTCGAAAATAGAACTAGACTTGAGAATTCAGTTACAATGCAACATTACACTTTAGTTCAAAAATAGAACTAGAATTGATACTTCAGTTGCAGCTCAACATTACAGTTTAGTTCGAAAATAGAACTAGAATTAAGACTTCAGTTACAACTCAACTCTTTACAAGGCAATTTGAAATTCTCTTCATGGTGGATAATGTTACGCATTCCAACGCACTAGATGAATAAATTTATATCATTTGAAATATTAGGAATATCGTTTGTTTCTAGCTCATAGGAATTTTATATTCAGCCTAAATTTTGCTAGATGCCTTGACTTTTTCTCATGGCTCACAAGGTTTGACTAGGCTCACAGAGGTTGTAGGTCCCCCCTGACTTTTTCTCTAGTTTTTCTATCCTCACAGAGGTTGTACCTTCTCCCTGACTTTTTCACTAGAATATCTATTCTCACAGAGGTTGTATGTCCACCCTAACTTTTTCATTAGACTCACATAGCATCTCGTTTGTCCTGACTTTTGGTTTGACTCACAGAGGTTGTAAGTTCCCACAGGATTTTGTCAATACCTCACAAGACTGGCTGATTCTCCAAATCTCCCTAGCTAGCCTTAGGGTGGCCCATATGGCCTCTCATTGGAGAATGATTTTTTATGCTTCCAAATTTAACACTCCCTCTCAGTGAGGGAGTCATGCTCAGCCACACCACGCTTGCCTCGTAGCTATACAAACTGTCTCGAGGTTAGAGGCTTGGTCAGGATATTAGCTACCTGATCGCTCGTGGATATGTACTGTAACTTTACAGTTTTTCTCTAGACCAAGTCTCAGATGTAGTGGTACCTCATGTCAATATGTTTTGACCTGTCATGAAATACCATGCTCTCTATCAATTTTCTGCAACTTTGATTATCACAGTGAAACACCTTCTTCTCGATCTTGTCACCATTCAACCCAGAAACCAATTTTCATATTGCTTCCTTGCTAGCATCACTTGTTGAAATTTACTCATCCTTTGTTGTACTCTATGCAATATATCCTTGCTTCTGGCTTGACCAAGATATCATAGCGGATCCTAATCTAAAGTAGTATCCTAAAGTAATCTTCTAATCCACTGGGCTTCCTTCCCAGTTAGCATCTGCATACCCATGAAGAAATAAACCACCACTGACAGTATACCTCATACCATAAGTAATAGTCCCTCTGAGATATCTCAAGATGTGCTTTGTTGCCACCCAGTGTCTCGGTTCATTCATGAACTGACTCATTACAATCACTGCATAGCATATATCTGGCCTAGTGTGGATCATGTAAATCAATGATCCAATAAGCTGCCTATACATGGTGGGATCCAACAAATCTGAACTTGTATCAGAATCATGTAAATTCCTCATGTTGGTAATCATCGGAGTACACATGAATTTGCAATCCATCATACCAAACCTCTTCAGTACATCCACTATGTATTTTCCTCGTGCCATAAATATCTCGCAATGTCTTTTCCATACTTCCAATCCTAGGAAGTAATGCATCAAGCCTAAGTCTTTCATCTTGAATTATGAGGTTATCACCCTCTTACACTAGGCTATTAGCCCTTTATCTCTTGTTAGAAAGAGATCATCAACATATAGGATTAGTATAACAGGTTGGTTACCTCTTACGTTGAAGTACATATTTGTATCAACATCATTTTTATGTAATCCCAGGCTTTTAAGAAAGCCATCAATCCTGTAATACCAAACTCTAGGAGACTTCTTAACACCATACAAGGGTTTCCTTAGATTGTATACATGAGTGCCTTTTTTATGCAGTACAAAACCATCTGGTTGTTCCACAAAGACCTCATGTTCAATATTTATATTCAAGAATGTTGTTTTTACATCCATCTTATGTAGCTTGCAACCAAGAACGAGAACTAAATCAATAATAGTTCGAATGGAGGTATACCTTGCTACAGGAGAAAAAGTCTCTTCATAGTCGATTCCTTCTTTCTGACTGAAGCCTCTGGCTACAAATATTTCTTTGAATGTTTCCACACTTCCATCGGTTGCATGTTTGATCTTATAGATCCATTTGGAAGAAACCACTGATTTGTCTTTTGGCCTCGACACAATGTCCCAAACATTGTTCTTTATAATAGACATGTATTCCTCAAGCATGGAATCCTTCCATACTTGTAATTTATCTACTTCTTCAATTCAAGAAGGTTCAACATCACTAATGTTGGTCATTAGTGCAACATAGCCTCCAAACCTGTGAGGCCTCTTCCTTTCCCTGAAATTTCCTTTGGGAGCAGCTATCATTTCGGCTTCCTGCACTATTTCTTTAAGCCACCATGGCTTCCTTTTGGCTGAAGGTTATTAAATATTTATTTCTAATACTTCAAAAGGTTATAAGGGCTCATTACTTGACCCTTCACGAGGTTCCTCCCTCTGATTATCTGACTCTTCATTTTTAGAAGAGGATGAAGCTGGATGAACTACTTCTGATTTCTGTTGAAGCTCTCTAGATTTATTAAATGTGGATTCCTCATGGAAATTCACATCTCTGCTTACCTATATTTTCCTTTGACCTGCTACATAAATCACGTAAGCCTTGGAGTTCTCATTGTACCCCACAAAACCCCCTTTCTTGCCTGAGGATTCCATATCTTTCCTCTTTTCCTTAGGGACATGAATATACACAGGACACCCAAATATCCTTAGATGCCCTACTTCAGGATTGATCCCCGAGAAGAACTCTTTAGGAGTCTTTTCCTTCAATATAACATGTGTACACCTATTCTGAATATACACGGTAGTGGAGGTAGCTTTTTACCATAAAGAATTTGGCAAATCCTTGTTATAGAAAGAGTTGCCTCACCATTGCTATCTTGCACAGAGGGCCTTTTTCCATTTCCCTATGCAGACTTATCAACCCCCTTTTGATAAATCTAGAGACAAAAATATATATTTTTCCACATATACCCTCCCTAACTACTTTGCAAGATGGGTATATGTTTGCTACTCTACTACAGCTCACGTATATCGAGATTTGTGCCAGAAAATACAAAATGAGGTCGGGTTTCCATGTCACGACAAATGATCTTTGATATTTGGCCTTCCATATACTGGAAACGTTCTGACTCGTTCCTTCAGTTGCATTCTAGAGGATATAAGAGCACAATTTTGAACTATGGAAAAAAGGAGGAGAAAGAATTCAACTTTGAGAGCAAAGTTACTCTGGAGAAATTACTTCATATTGAGTCTGCATCCCTTTGTCCCTCATGTATGAACATAGTTTTCGACCCCCAAGCTCTTTCCTTATTGTCGAGAGGACCTCATCACCTCTTTGTTATGAGATTTCCTTTGGTGGAGGATTGAAGTGGTGGAGACCTAGTTGGAAGGAACTTGGTTTCTTGGTTTTGAACCATACTGACACGGAAGTCTGTAATGTTGATACTTCTATTGATCAATTATTAATAGAAATACTCCTTTCTCGTCCAATCAATATCTTGTAAATATATGATTATTATCCATGGGCATGTTTGTAATTTTTATTAATGGATTGTGCTATCTGATGTGCTAACTCATTTGATATATTGTCACTATATACTTGCATTGCTTGTTTGTTGAGAACTTCTTGCAGGTGTAAAGATTTGGGTCAAAGTGCTCAATGGTCGAACAACATCAAACAATCGGATCAAGGTAGGCTTCTTCCTCATATTGCACATTAGTTTATATAGCACATGTTGGAATTGAGTTGATTTCTGCAGTCATACCTGTCTGTTGTGGTTTACCCTTGGACATAGAGAGTTTTTCCCTTGTAATAGAATTGGCGACTCCACTGGGGAGAGATCTTCCTTCTAAGGGTTGAAGTATTTTTCCTTCTTACATTACTCTTTTGTCTTTGTATTTCTTGTCATATTAGAGTTGGACAGAGTTTGTTCACTCTGGTTCTGATTTTTCATCCTTTTAACCTTGCCTGGCCTTATTTTAAAAGATATACACCCTTTTTTCCCTGACAGTCACGTGTATACGCTTGTTGTCCCACTACAAGAGACGTATATATGCCCTTTTCTCTTGAACATGAGAATATACCACTTCCCCCTTGCTTGTTTTCTTGGTTTAATGATAGCTAGGTAGGTTTTGAGGATCACTGTGCCTTCTTAGGTCTCTGTGGTGCTTGTTGAGATTATATGGGATGAGAGGAAACCTTTTTGGAGTTGAATTTTTGGGCAGCATCTTTCTCTTTGTTTTCCATTTTTTATTTGTCCTTGGTAGTTGGGTTGTCTGCTTAGCTGCTTGGTATTCTGCTCGAGTGATTTCTTTTATACACAATAGAATTTATATATCAAGTCACTTATCAGTCCATGCATTTTCTTTTTAAATACATAGAAAATACAAAAAAATAGGCATTTTGCATTGGTTGGTATTTTTGTGTTTGAACCTTTATCATTATCTTAGCACATTTAGCGAAAGATTGCATTTTACTTCTGAGTTGCAGAGTTAAAATTGAAGATTGCATTGCTTTTGTTTAGCATATCTTTCACTAAAAAGTTAAAGTTAGGCTTTGTATTATATCTATTTTTATTTTCATGCAGAGTCATAACACCATGAGTTTCATTTCCATACCTCTTTGAGTAATCACGACCAATAAAATTTATGCTTTAAACTAAAATTTATTAGTCACGATTTTATTTTTTAGGGTGCACAAACTAGCCTAGGATTTAGTGCCTTGGAATAGGATTTTGTGAGTAAAATTCTCCAAGGCAATTAAATCAACTTATGTGTCTGAGACAGGGAGTTGAGAAATCCATTGTATAATTGGTAATATCAGGAGGCTCTTCTCACACTGGAGTTAATCATGAGGTCACGTGAAGTTAGTTGAAGGGATAACCCCTGGATACTCACCTAGCGTCAGAGATATTTCTATGGATTTATTCGTATTTGGGGATCTTGCTAGTGCCCATACCTCTATGAGAGGCGGTGCTTTCAAGGTTTCAGGATTTTCTACCCTGCCCATATGGTGATCCGAACTTACGACTGCTCGCCTGTGCATCGGTTATACAATGGTTTATTAGTTTCTTGACTTAGGTTTCTCATAAGTTACTTGCAAAGGTTATTCTACTTGTATACTGAGTTAGATAGGGGTCGGACAACACACAGCCTTTATGGAGGATTACCTCTCCGGGGGGGTCTGACCAACTGGTTGTTAACCCTACAAGGGTCCTTATAACTGATTCTATTACCTCCAAACTTTAGCAGGCAATCTCAGGCCCCTCTTGGACAAGACATGCCTTCTGTAGCGAGGGAGTCCACTCAGCCACTTTAGCCCGTTTGCATGCATATTGGGAGTTTGACTTTTTGGTATGCTCTTTGACTATTAGCTGACCACAGGATTTCGTGTTGAGCCTTTGTTATCATGGAAAGTGGAGTTCCTTTTGCTCCCTCATTTACTGCTACCCCCCCAATGACGTTCATGGAGGAAAATCCATCCTCTTTTTATAATGGTATGTAGAATTATGGTACTCAGTCAATGCCTTGGGTCTCTAATCATTTTTCTCATGGTATGTCTGATATGTCTTCACACTTTCCATCCTCTGTCTCACCTCCTTATGCGAATACAAGTTTTGGGTTTGGGGGCATGATGCCTCCTTCTTATCCCTTCCTGTTTGGTGGGAGTCATATCCTTCAAACACCTCTTATAGTAGGAGGTTGGAATCTTCCTTCCTATGAGTCCACTATGTGAGAGGTAAATGCCCAAGTAAGCAATCATTATACTTATCACACTCTGTCCACTTATCCTTTTTCCGCTATGTCAATTCCTACGAACACTTTTCCCATGGAAGACCTCTGTCTGTCCTCTGGTGTTTCATCTGGGGGGAGTTATTTTTATAGTATGGGAAACCCCCCTCATGAAGTTCCTTCACCTGGGGCCAACATATATCCTCACGTGATTAACCCTTGTGATGTCGCCTTCTCTTCGCAAGCGGCTTCGTCAGTGTCAATGCCCTTACAACCCTTTATGAATCAGTATGGAGGAGGATATTGTCCTGTCGAATAGGGATAGGGTCCTCATGGTAATTCTATATACCACTTCGCGGTAGAACCTGTGAGGGTTCGCTAAAAAAGGAATAAATGAATAGAGTCATCCATCAAGGAGTTGGATGAGCACCAAAGGTGAAAAGTCATTACATGATTGTTCGGGTCCTCTCTCAGTTTACCATCGAATTTAGGGATGTTGGATGGTAGTTTTTTCGATATGGTGGGCCATTGAGGAGAGTGACGGATCGGATCATTTAAAATCCTCGATAGATCAAGGAGGTCTAGGGTGGATAAGAAGGGTAACTATCTATTCACATGTGGGTACTAGTGACTTTGGGGAGGGAGTCTTGTTAGTAGACTAGTGGGACCATAAGCAGTTTGCATATAATGCAAAGATTTGGGCAGGTTCGGTTGTTGGTGTGGAGGCAAGTAATTCATAGGGTTGTAACCTTGAACAGGGGCATGGGTTTGAGTGTTCGAGCCCCAAATAGGATTACATGTGCCTTGACATGGTTGGCCTGTACTAGGGGGTACGAGGAAACTAGCTTGAGGTTGTTTCCCCACAGTCGAGTGAGGATTATGTTGAATAAGATAATTCCAATACTGGGCCAAGGATGGAGGTATGTTTTTTCCATAAGGTGGGGTCAGTGGGAGTTTCCCTCCAATCAGGGGTTGTGTCCCTATGGGGATTTTTCCTATAAAAGGGGATTGGGTTTGCCTCCTTAGTGAAATTATCCACCAACAGGAATCTGGTAATTAGGTGTGAAAGACGGGATGGTTCTACTAGGATCAGTGCCTCTGATAGAGGATGGAAGAGGTCCTCTAAAAGGGGGTGGAGGAAGTGTCGGAATAAAACCGGGAAGATGGTGCCCAGAAGGAGTGAAACCCCCAGGAGTCCCGGATGTGATTTGTGTAAGAATGAGAATAGAAGCATTCAACACACAATATCTAGGCGGAAGTGTTGGGGTGAATCTGGGCGAAAGCGGTGTGCCAATGGGGGCTTGGCTAGCTGTAGTAATCCCAGTGTGAGGATTTGTATTATCTGGGACCATTGTGTAATGGACCATTTGTAGAGGGATAGTCAAGATGTGGCTAGCTGGTGGAGCTTCTGTACCAGGAAAATAATAGGCAGTAGTAAAAGGTACTGCGTCTGGATTAGATGTTTTGAGTAGCTCAGGTGCGACAGTGATATCAATGCCTGCTCCTGAGCCAAAGATCTCCCGTATAAAAATGCCAGTAGTCAAAAAAGGATCTTGACCCTCAGGTATTATTAAAGGTCTAGTTGGTGGTCCAGAAGACTAAACAACTAAATCTCGGGAAGAATTCACTCGCACAATACGTCTCCCAGAGTCGGGAGGAAGTCAGAAGTCTTCTCGAGAATTGGTAATTCAAAATCATTCTAGAGAGTTAGTTCTTTCCACTGGTGGAGTGGCAACGTCTTGGCCTTCACTCTATTGAGGAGAGCCCTAAGGTGATTTGGTAGGCAAGGGTTGAGAACCTTCTAGATATTCTGGGGGTAGGCCTTGTATTCTACATGAACGGCGTGGAGGGTCCATTGTGATCGAGTTAGAAACTTACGAAATAAATTCTATGGCCAAATTGGGTAAACAAACAACATGCGCTAGTGAAATCTAGGAAGAAAAACCAAGCAAACAAGACCTTCTAATTCCGAAGTCACTCGTTGGCGATGAAATACAATGTCACAAAGACGAGACAAGAAGGGGCTAGGATAGGGTGGAAAAGTTACGTTGACGACCTGCCTAACGGAATTACACCCTGGTGCAATCTCCCACACATAATCGTGGGTATACCCTCCAAGGGGCTCGAGTGAGTTTGGCCAACGTCGATTCCAGGTACCGTAAAGACTTACCCCTTCATAGTCACCTTATGTAAGACCCTAAGAAGATAGGCTACTAAGGTTACCACCAACAACAATAATGCCTGGGGGAACATTCGACAGTCTAATCCACACGCAAGGGCAAGGTATCTAGCCCAAAATCATCTTGAGAGGATTCCACTCATCATTGTGGATATACCTTCAAGTGACGCCCATAATACGTGCAATCTTTACACCGATATCAACAAAGCAAGGTGAGTAACTCTGTCAATCTTTATGTGACCTCAGGTTTGACCCTTGTGTGAGAAGGGCTTCCTAGGACAAAATGATGCAAATGGTATTTCACACTCCTTATCACAAGATACTATTGTGTGTTTTGTTCTTTGGAGAGTGTGTCTCACTGCATATTCCAAAGCTCTAGCCTAGATAATGTGGGTGTAAAAGAGCCCTAGAAAAAGTTACTAGTTGAATTTTAAAATTGTGCAATATTATTAAAGGCTATTGTTACCTAAAAGGAGACGGAAACGAAACCGATGTTGTGTGAGACTCTAACCCAACAATGCATAAATAGGAATGAACGATACAAATTTTTTGTTCGTTGAATCCTATTTACATGAGGGAAAGAGGAGTTTTCTGGAACAATACGAACTACGATGTATGATCTTCTCTGAAATGTAATATCAAACAACCATGAACAATGCAAATTCTCTATTCCTTCTCTTTCAATACCTGAATGCCAATATTTTCGAATAAAAATTTTCTTAAAAAAAGAAAAAGTCTTTAACTTTTATTAGAAACCAAGCAACGGGGATGGAACTAAGAAAAAGTAAGAAACCAACGAAAAAGAAATACACAACAAACACCCAAATCGATCTTTCAATGAAGACAAAAATAACAAACTGACAAAACTAGTCTCTTCAAATGCACATGGGTAACAATTTTCCAAGTAATAAGCATTTGAAAAGAACAATTGATCTCAACTTTTAAACCAATTAAAGGCTCTCAACCCAACAAGCACTCATATTTCAAAATCGGAGATTATACCCTTGTTAAGAAAAGGTCAAGAGGTAAAAATGGAGAAAAAATGAACAAGAAGAGCTTTCGATTTCCGAAAACTAATCATTCACGAGAT
>CBVK0100069137.1:0-15041 GCA_900067695.1 Picea abies
TATTCATTCTATTAATCAGTTCGTTCCACTCCTAAATCCGGATCAAGTGGCATGTGTGATGTGGGGGCCACATGTATCTTTGAGGTTCATGTGTTATCTAGTGTTGTGTTAGAAGTAATAAGTCTCACAAAGTATGTCTCAATGTGTGTGTTGTCACTTGGTTTACCCATGACATGTTAGACAAATTTATTTTATGAATTTGACTTGTTAAAGCACAATAGAACGGGTCTTATAAGTTGTCTTAAGAAAACACATGTGAGAAGACAAGCTTTTCCTTTTTGTCCCCCCACATAGCAAGTACTTGTTGTGAATATGTGACTTATCCTTCTCAAAGTCTTTAATGGATCCAAATTGAGCTCTCGTCTACCACATAATTTCTCCCTTATGCACTGAAATTATCCCACTACTTTTGCGTTGGCCTTTCATGACGAGAACAACTCATGTATAATTTTTTTATATGGAACACGTCACCCAAAGTCCACAACTAGATGGCCCACTTCAAAATCCTTCAACCTACTACCTAGTAGGAGAAAACCTACCCCCATAGGTCTACACAACAATTATTAACCTAGTAGGAGAAAACCTACCCCCATAGGTCTACACAACAATTATTATCTAGCCATTGGCACTATTACGTCAAGTTCCTTTGTAATGTACCCATCCACCCCTGTGCCTATTGGTATGGTGGGGCATTGGAAATTCTCCCAATTTCTAGCAATTTCACCATAATTACACACAACTATAATACCATATTATTCCTAACCTGTAATATGATGTAATATGCATGCAAAATGACAAGCAGTCTGTGCAGAACCCATTAAAGCATTCAAATTTATACATGAAAACTATCCATTAATGTAATAGTAGTTAAACACATAAAATACACAACATAAACAACATAAAAACAAGATTTAATCCAGAACACTTATCTTTTGTGAAGAATTTCACAACTAACTGCAGATGTGGGATGTTCCTCCCAACCATAGGCATTATTGCACCAATTCTTTTGAAAACATGTCACCCATGAGCTAGGGCTATGAGTCTACAAGGAAGAACAATTCTTATGGTTGGTTGCAATCCATTCTCTTGGCCCAATAACCCAATAATTTCAGATGACACAACTCCTACAACCTTTCCAACCACCCAATTCTCTTCCCAAACCTACACAACCCAAGGGATGGGATCCCCTTCCCTACCATGTAGTTCCTCAAGCAATCCTCATCCCCTCCAAGGATCTAGCACATGTTGTCTATGAATATCAAGACTGGGGGCTCCAAGAAATCTAGATGTAAATTGAGTCCTCAACCACAACATTCTCACATGCTCTTAGGAAATTTCCCAACATAATTACATACATGCAAAATCAACTCTCGATTACAGGCATAACACCCTAGCTCTTTGTATAGTTTTCCCTTTCGGACATGGTATAATTCTCCAGGATAATGCCCGAATGCATGTCAAGTCCCCCTTAACCAATGATTAAATTTGCATGTTCTTAACTTGTCACTTGGCACTCAAGGAAGCCCACATTTCCCCCTTGGAACACTTCCCAATGTTGATATACCTTTTTCATAGCTCAAGGTAAGGTACTTTGGCAAATAACAAAATATCATTATTTTGGCTTTGGCCCCTCTCATTCCTCTCTTGTGGAATCATAGCCCCCCATTGTCGACAATCGGTGATGTATTTTTATTAATAATTTTGGTGTACAAATTTACATTGCTTGGACCTCGACCATCTTGTTCATCTCCAAGCCTTGATCACATATATACATTTACATTACATTTTTCGGGGATCAAAACTGGGGCATTACATCCTTAGGTCGACTCTCACTTAATGAAGTCCTCCTTCTAAACACACCAATGAGAAAACTCGTAAGACTATCAAAGAAACCTAACTAGTCTTCAAGTGATAGATGAACATATAGTTGAAATTTAAACCACAATTATTCAACCAAACAAGGGAAATACTATATGTTCAACATTAATCATATATCAACTTGTGTATGATTGTAAAGTTTTTTGTTATTAAAGGGTATGTGTTTTTTTACACATATATTCATTTTTATGAAGTCGTAGTCCTAGATTATCCCAATACATGTCAAATTCACACAATAACTTATTCTAACATGTTATGGATAAACCACATAATATCACATACATTTAGAAATATTATGCCATACTTATTACATCTAACACAACATTAGAAAACACATGAACCTCAAACACACATGTAAACACCCATATCACCTCTTACCATTTGCATGACAACCCTATTAAAAACAAAACTAATTCCAACATTTTATACCAACAATAAAAAAATATATCTATAGTTTATATTATTGCAATTGTTTATTATTTGTTTCTTAATCACATAGAATCATGTTATAGTGGAATCCTTGTCCATATATCAATATCCTTCCATGCTTAAGTAAGTAAATCCAAGTTTCTATTGATCCATTGCTCAAATTAACAACAATATCTCTATTGTGTGATTATATAGTGATCAATTTAGTATATGCACCTTGAGTGGACCTAATGGTTAAGAACATGTGTTTCCTCTTAAGAGGTTACAAGTTCAAATCCAGGTATACCTCCATAAACTTTACCAGTAATCGTCTTTACCAGTGAAATCATTGGGCGAAGAAAGTCTCATACACTAATTTAATTTGGCTGTGAACTTAAAATAAATGGGAGGTTCAATATGTAATGTTAATAAAATTAATATTTTATTTATTTTAAATTAATTAACTTCCATAATAACTTTAAAAAAGTGCATTGTATCTTAAATGAATTTTTATAACACGATATGATACCAAATCAAGCCAGCCGAGCCATCCTACGTAGGACTAGTTGAAATTTTGCGCGTGGTCGTTTAATAGGGTTGCAGTTGTGGATGGTTCGTTTCGTTTTTCCTTTGTGGTAGTTTAGTCGTTTAAAAGAGTTACACTTGCCTATGGTGTTTTCATTTTCCCTTCCATCTTTTTCTTTCTCCCTCCTGGAAGGAAGGATCAGATGGAAAAGGTGGCCACGCCAAGCTGATATATTTGATTCTCTCATCTCGTCTATTCTCTGTTGCTGTTGGTGTTTTTACTGGACTGGAGTGGGCGCTAAAGCGCGGGAGGATTTCTCAAAAATAGGTCAGTCGGTTGGTTGCTCTATTATTTCATACGTTATTCCTCTTTCCCAACTCTGTAAACCCCAATTCACGATTGACTAAGTTCACAGAATATTAATAAAAAGCAAAGAAGAAAATGGATTCTGTTATGGGGGAAGGAGAATATTGGTGCCATCAATGTAACAGTAGTATAAGATGTTCAAGAGATAATGGGGGAGAAATTTGTTGCCCCCTCTGCCATGGGGATTTCCTCGAGGAACTTGAAAGTCATCTGGAAGAAGCCAGAGATGCTTTACAGGCAAATTTGTCAAACATGGATCCTAGATTAATCCGTCTCCTTAACTTTCAAACCAACCCAATCCCAAATTCGCAAGGAGGAGGAGACTCATTAGTACAACTCTTGGATACACTTGTCCCCACCCTCCAGGGCCTTCAACTTAACGACAATAATAGCAGTAATGAAGATGCAGAGTCTATGAATGCCCATGCTAATGATCGGTCTAACCCCACAGTGGTAGTCCAAAGGCGTGTGTTAAATTTTCCCATAGGGACAACAACAGTAGGACCAGGAGACCTACAAGTGGTGTTTGAGGATAGAGGAAATAGTACACAAACAAACTTGCCGGGTACATTTGGGGACTATTTTCTAGGACCAGGTCTGGAAATGCTTATCCAACATTTAGCAGATAATGATCCGAGTAGGTATGGGAGTCCTCCTACATCTAAAGCGGCCATTGAGGCAATGCCCACCATTAAAATTACAGAGCATGATGTTTCTAACGACCATTCAGAGTGTGCTGTTTGTAAAGATGAGTTTAAGTTGGGAGAATCTGTTCGTCAGCTGCCTTGTAAACATATATACCATTCTCATTGCCTCTTGCCCTGGTTGAAACTGCATAGTACTTGTCCAATGTGCAGGTATCAGCTGCCTGCAGGTGATAGTAACGATAATATTAATAGTAATTTGAGACCTAATCAACAAGAAGAGGATAGTACTTGTCCAATGTGCAGGTATCAGCTGCCTGCAGGTGATAGTAACGATAATATTAATAGTAATTTGAGACCTAATCAACAAGAAGAGGCTGGTTCAGCAGCACCAGACAACGACTTGATAGCAAATGAAAGGGACCAAGGTGGGGTGTTCTCTATGCTTGACGTACCTGGAGGGTCTGAGACTATTCAAGTGGGACAACCTGTAACTGCCCATGATGGTGGCGGGCAATTTTTTATTTCTTCTCCCAGATTATTTGACACCCTATTCAGTGCTACTACCATGCAGCCTTCCACAGGTTCTATCGAAACCGGCATAGTCAGCACTATGCATGCCAGCAATCTTAGTGAGAATGCATCTGCAGCGCAGTCCACAGAAGAAGATGCATCCGATGGAGGCAAACTATCCAATGTTGTAGATGATCTTGACTAGTGCATGTCTGAAACATCATTCGACTAAATTATGGTTGTTGCAAGGATTTGCTCACCCATTTGTCCTCTTTTTAATAAACTTGGGTAATTAACCCTTCTGCCCTATTTATTTGTTCTGAAATTGTGATCCTGTGTTGGTTTTTAAGAGCATCTTTTCATCCATCTATTGGAGACAAGTATAAGAGCATCTATTCATCCATCTATTGGAGACAAGTAGAGCATTTGTTGTGTCTCCCCACAGCAATAGCAGCAATAGATGATGACGAGTCTGAGTTTAGAATGTTAGTAAGTCTAATGAAAATCAGTGATTGTGGAAACAGTTGCTAGACATCTTATATCAAACGGTTTGTACAGGAAAGCACACTACAGTAAACCCTGATTGGTTGTCAAATCTTTCACATTTCATTCATTGTATTTGGGCCCATCTTGTCTGCGCACCTGCTGACCAGTTAAGCATTTGGAAAAGGCAACATAAACCATCGTAGCAAATCTTTAAGATCTATTAAAAGATTTTATAATTTATTGTTGAATGATGAACGATGGATTATGTTGAGCTGTGTTACCTGCTGATTAGTGAAACATTTGGAAAAAGGCTACATAAACCATCAGTGCAAATTTCTTTTTTAAAAGAAGATATATAGAAAAATATTTACATCAGCAGTTAAAAATACATGAAAAAAGAAGGATACAATGAATATTTTTTTGAAAAAATACTAAAACAGCTATAAAACAAAATAAATGGTTGTATCTAACAATTTGGTATATCTAATCAGTAATGTCCCTTTTTCTAAGAGCTGCATACGCACCTCATCTCACCATAATTGACAAAAAATTGTTTGAGAACTAATCTCATTTTCAAAAACAAACTTGTAAAGGAGTTTCCAAATTATAAACAAAGTGGAAACTTTCAAATATTGTCAAATATCATCCAAGGAATCTTGGATCACCATTTGGAATCACCAAACAAAATGTCCACCAATGCAAATGCCCCTGAAGGATGTTTTCCAATTGAGATTGACCCTGAGCCCAACAAAATTTTAAAGGAGCATTTCCACAAGATGTGCTTCACTTATTCTGACTTCAAACAAGAGGGGTAAAGGTCATCAGAAAGACTTCTTTTGACCAGATGAGCTTTGGAGGGAAGACCTTGGTAAATTACCAACCAAGCAAAAACCCAGAGCTTATAAGAAATTCAAGTCAACCAGACCCATACAACCACCAAATCCAATGGCTCTCTGCGTGTGAAGAAATCCCCTGAAAAATCTTTAGGATCTATTAAAAATATTTTATAATTTATTGATGAATGATGAATTATGTTGAGCTGTGTTTTTCTTTGTTATGCTGACAAATATAATAGGTATTCAATAGTTAATCATAAAGTGGTTTTATATGTGTTCAAGTCTTTATCATTTATCGAACTCTAGATAGCTACAAAGTTCCTGTCGTCTTTCCAGATTTTACATGAGAAATTAAACTTGAGGTGTCTTAATTTTATTAAGAATGCAGGAATTCGAGTTAAAGAAGTTGATAATTTTTAAATGCATAATTTGATTTTTGTTTCCAGAACATATTATCCTATCAACTAAAGGTTTATGATTCATTCGTTTAAATATCAAATTTGTTAGCAACTTTTAACAGATTATGGATAACATTCTGGGCTATCTGAACTTAATAGTCAGTTTTTCATGCATAATTTCCTCACGTTTTCTTTACCTTTCCAATTCCAAATTATTTAGTTAAGAAAGCTACTTGGCTTGGCATTTGCTTACTATGATACATGAACGAACATTATTGTAGTTGGGAATTATAAACCTAGGGTCTTCTTTAATCTTTTTCCTTCCAGTTAAATCGAGTTGGAACTGTTATAGGTGTTATCAATATTTTCCCTCCAATTATTCTGATAAAAGGGTTTGCTTCTGATGATCACATTGGTTGCATTAAAAAGATACTCCTCTTTTTATTTTTATATTTTGATATTCTCTGCGGTGTAAATGATCATTAATGATAAATGTGAAATATTTTACTAATCTCTTTTATATTCCATTACATTATGCCATTAGCATACAAGCATACCTTGTAATGCATTTGAAACCTGCCATGGGAAAGGAAATTTCTTATTTCAAAGGGAATTATATATATATATATATATATAATCCAAGTAGCGTTCTCATCCATAACTGGCCCAAGTTGATTCCTTAATTCTAAAAAATAGTTTGCTTCTCTGGAGTTCTTAATTACAGGCTAGAAAATCACTTCTATGAAAGAATGCTTTGGTGGTTGAATGCTTCTCAAAGCTTGTAAACTGGATATCAACTTAATTACTGAGCTTCTTATCATTCGTTTAGTTTTATGTCAGCTGGGTTGAATGTTTCTCAAAGCTTGTAAACTGGAAATCAACTTAATTAATGAGCTTCCTATCATTCTTTTAGTATTATGTCAGTACACAGCAAGAAATATTTTTGGATGTCATTGGTCATGTTAGGATTCTTTCTTCTAAATTGTGACGTGGAACTTTGGACATGGATAAATCAAAGTGAAAAAGAGTGTATGTGGACATGGATAAATCAAAGTGAAAACGAGTGTATGTGGACATGGATAAATCAAAGTGAAAACGAGTGTATGTGGGAGCCTGACAACAAACCAATAATAGCGATAAAAAACAATCACGGTTTATGTGCATAGAATTCCATGTTCTTTCTGTTTAATTTGTCCTGTTATTACTTGACTTTCTTGAGATTTTCTTTATCCAGCAGCTAAAATTTTCCTTTTGGTGAAAGACCATCATGAAAGAATGGATGAGGCCCATGGAATGACTACACTTCAAATCGTTGTCTTTCGAAGGCCAAACCACTAACTTGTGTGAATTTGGTACAATGGCTGACCATGAGATACATTGGTTTGTGTTGAATTAATGTGGAGGGACAATTAGAAAAATAATAGATAAATTAATCAAAGATTAACAAATTCAAAATTTTACACATCTTTTTTATAAATTAATATTTGGAAAAAATGATTATTATCTTTTCTTACTTAGTTTTAATTTAGTAAGTGATATGTTAATTTTACAATGAATATATTATTGTAACGGCTTTGAATCTAAAGTTTACCCTGGATATCATCATTTCTCCAAACTTTATAACCTATAAAAAAAAAAACAACATATTATTATCCATTTACCTTTAAAAAAACTCAAAAAAACTCATATTGTCTAAACCAACTAAAAAGAAATTTTATCTATATAAAAATCTTTATGTTATTTTATCATCATTCTCATCATAAGAACTGCATATCTTATGTTCTTTTATCATCATTCTCATCATAAGAACTGCATATCCGGTAGTCCATGTCAAAACTGGTGCATAGTTTGAGAATTCTATCCTTTCAAACATGTCCATTTTAATGGCTGGTCTGTTACTCCTGCATTTTAAGTTTTTCTCGTGAAAGATAAGAATGAACCTATACCTTATTTTTATTTTAAGAGCAGTTCACCTATAAAAGCAGCCAGCCATGTGAAGCACTTTAATTCAGCTGATAATCAAGTAGAAAAAGTAATGTAGAAGTGTCTTTTTAGAGAAAAATTAAAATAACATGCAATACTGTAACAAATACAAAATATATAAAGAGATTCAACCTTTGAGCCATTTTGAAATTGAGAAATTAAGTCTTACTTCTATGTCTATACACACTCTTCTAACAAAAACAAGAAGATCGAGGCTCCATTCTTTTAGCGTAATTTTGATACTTCCATTCTTAGATACAAGTTATTATTAAGAAAAAAAAAAAAAATTGGAAACTTTTTTTTTAAGGAAAATGTCTCTTTCTATTGGCATCTTGGCATTTTTCTTTCTAAATACTTTTTTTTTTTTAATAAAAAAGTGGAATTTTTTTTTCTAAATACTTTTTTTTTTTTAATAAAAAAGTGGAACCTGCTATATTAGATAGACAAAATTTTTACAGAGTTATACAAAAGAGTAGGCCTTTGCCATTACTGAAACACTAAAATCGTACATTGTCGCTCGAGGGAAAGGTCCGTCCATCTTGAAACTGTAGCGATGGTCGTCCCCCATCTTTAAGTCATGCTCGTGGGTGACGGCTGTCGACATTTATGCCTGGGCCAAGTGCAAATCCACTTGTCTCCCTATAACTGTGTGTCACCCCATCTGGGATTCCTTTCTAAATACTTGTTTTCTTAATGTTTTATAAATTAATTATAAAAATTATGTATATTATTGAAGTGAACTTTAATCACATTTTTTTTATATTACATTAAATATTCAATCTAATATTCAAGTTTATATTTTTCTACTTTAATTCCTCCATCACATATTGCATTCTACTTTACTCACATTCCAAGTTTGAGTTGAAGCTAAATTTTAAGATTATTTATCCTTCATTTTATTATTTTATATATTTGAGATGTCTACTTATTTATTTACAATCTGAAAGTTTAGATTTGAAAAATATGATAAAAAAATAAAAATGTTTAGATTTTGTTTTATGTAGTGTTCGATCATAATTGTTAAAGTTCTAATTGGAATTAAATTTTAAGATTATGTAATTTTCCAATTATTATTCCTTTGTATACTTGAGATGTCTATATATACATACATAGTCTAAAGGATTAAATTTGAAAAATACCATATAGAAATAAGGATATTTTATATTTTATTTTATGTATATAGTGTTTAATTTCATTTAATATCTAAAATCCAAAATTCTAAGGAGATTGATGTTTTATATTTTGTTTTATGTATATAGTGCCTAATTTAATTTAATATCCAAAATTCTAAAAAGATGTTTATTTAAATGATCTTAAGTTTTGTTTAAAAATCATGAAATAATTAAGTAAAATATGTATTTAAATGAATTAATAGTTTTATTTAAACAAAATACGGAAAACCATTAAATAGAGTGATAATGGTAAAATAAAATAAGAATTTTCAAATATTCATGTATTGTATTATAAAATTTAAAGCCCAAATTCTTCACTTATGGAGGGTTTATGAGTTTCGAATTAATTAAACTAAGGATTTCTCACTTCTGAATAAATGAAGTGTTAAGGTTGGTTATGTTGCATTCATATTTAAGAATAAAATTGATTAAAATATGATTGAATTATTTAACCTTTTTATACATCTTAAATTGCTGCATTCATATAAAAAATAAAATTGATTAAAATAAGATTTCAAATTAGGTGAAATGATGTATTTTGAATTTGGAATTAATTGAGAAGAAATTATGATTTGTAATGAATGAAAAATATTGAGATTGGTTAATCTTCTTATGCACCTTATATTGCATTCATATCAAGGATAAAATTAAAATATAACTGAATTAAGTGAAAGCATGACTTTTGAGTTTGGAATTAATGAAAAACATTTAGGGTTAACCTCCCTATGCACCTTACTTTGCAATCATATTAAGGATACAATTGATTAAAATATGATGGAATAATATCTTAGGGAAGAAATTTTTAGGGAAAGATTGATCTTCCTATGCACCATAGGTTGCATTTATATGAATGATAAAATTGAGTAAAATATGATGGAATAAAAACTTAATGAAGAACTTGGGAGTATTGGAGGGCCGAAAGTTTGAGGGATAAGGATTAGAAGGAGAGGAAAGAAAAACTAAATTTTAGAAAGGATCTTGATTGTAAGAGAGGAAGCCATATCATTTGGTTTGTATTCAAGTTATGAGCTTTGGAAAAAAAAAATAGAGATCGAGGGGGCTCGAGACGGTAAGCCCCTTGCTATGGGGAAAGCTAAGATAAGGAACAAAGACAAATATTTTTAAGCTAAAGAGATAATGTTGGAAGCAAGTTTCAAGTTTATCCATTGAGTTCATCTAATTACAAGTATTTTCCTAATAAAGATAGATGAACTTATTTTTCCATAGTTCAAGTTCTTTTTAATTTAATTTTAACTTTGGAGATCCAATGTATCAATGGTCTTTTATTATTGGCCAAATATTTTCACTTTCATATTTAAGAAGTTTCTTTCACCTTATGTATGAGAAACTAAGCGAAAATTCTATTTATACTCAATTATAAAGCTTCAATTAAAATTTATACATAAAATATGAATTCACGTATGTGTGAATATGTGTATCCATAACCTTAAGTTTAGATTAAAAAATAAAAATGAAAGATTTCAAAATAATAAATGAAACTTTGATAAAACTTTTTTATAAAATAAATAGGGTTATTTATGATAAATCTCCTCATTAAGTTTTACATTAAATAAATTTCCACTTCCATTTATTAAGGGTGTGATGGTATAAACATAATAACAAGATTTAGCTATATTGATCTTTATTGTAGTACAACAAAAAAATTGACAAAATTTCCATATATAGTAGGATTCAACCTACATTTTACTCTCTTTGACACGTTTAGATATATAAACCCAAAAAACAACTCAAAAATATCAAAAAACACTTTTAAATATAAACACATTCAAAAAAATTCAAGGAGTGGTTGGTGACGTTTTGGATGCACGCGTTTGGGCAAAGGTGTTTCTTTTCCCTTGATTGGTTTGCATTGGTTGAACTAGTATGACCTTATTGTTTTCTTCCTTTGAATTGACGTGACTCGGGGAAAATCCATCATTCCCCTAGTCCCCATTTCAGAGGCCAATCCCATAGAATTACACTTGTAGAAAAGAAGCATAAGCCAATGATTATGGTTATGGTTATATGAAGCATCAACATTGTTTAATATATTTATGGATATGCGTTATATTGAGTCAAATAGTGCTTACCTTGTAATATATTCCCCCACAAGTAATCTAAAGATAAGTCGATGCATAATAGTTCTCATTGTTCTCATTGTAATGCGCATGTCCAAAACCTTTATGAATGTACAACCATAATATGTTAAACGTGAAGAAAACCTTTCACATAATGAAGAAAATCTACAAGACCAAGATATTCAACATAAACCGAGAATTCAAAATATTAAAAAACCCATAATAAAGAAGAACACATGGCAACATCATAGGTTTTTTTCACCGAGGAAAAATGATGGTTAGCCTTCATGTTTTCTTTTATTTTTTATAAAGAATGTACAAACATAAAAATAGAATTGCCCCTAAAATTAGGGATACAATTGGGAAATAATATTATTTCTAAAACATAAGAAAGCAATCCAAAGATCCATACACAAATGTAAATTTCTAGTTATATAGATGATGTAACTTGCAATATCCTAAGCCCTTACCTTGAGTATAGTTACCTCATTAGACTCCACCACCTCTTCAATGTAGTGAAATTTCACCCTAATATGCTTGGTCCATGGATGAAACTTGGGATTCTTCGCCAAAACAATTGCACTTTAATTATCAAAAAAATAAGCATGGGCCTATGTTCAAATCCAATATCTCTTCATAACTACTACAACCAAATCGCTTCCTTTGAAACCTCTAAAAATGCAATGTACTTTTCTTTAATACCAGAATGGGCAACCATTTGTTGAATCTTACTCTTCCAACTCATAGCTCCTTCAAACCATGTAAATATATACATATTGGTGGACTTTGCATTGTCCCTATCACTTTCCCAATCAGTCAACAAACTCGTGCATTTAAAGCTTCTTGCTTCCATTTCTTGGTAGCGAATAGCATAGTCATTAGTGCCTCATAGATGCCTAAAGATATTTTTCATAGTTTTCCAATGATCTCCCCCTAGATTTTCCATGTACTTGCTTACAACTCCAACTACATGTGCAATATTTGGTCTTGTGCACATTGTTGCATACATAAGGCTACCAACTGCATTAGCATATGGCACTTGGAATTCTCTAAATATTCAATGATTTGGACCCATATAGGACTAAAATGGGTCAAATCATGACCAAAAGAGGGGAATATATGACCAAGATAGGTTGAAATCATCGAATATTTAGACAATGTGTATGGCACTTTGCCATCTTGTATTCCTCTTGTTTTCTCTTAGGACTAAATCAGTTTGTCGAAAAACTCACCCCCACTTAAAATGGAGTGTGAGTCGGTTTACTTTTTTCCATCAAAAAGAGATCAAGTATATTTTCCATGTATTTTCTTTGGTTGATATATATCTTCTTGTTTTGGCAAAGTCTCTTCACCTCAATTCCCAAACAACAGTGCAACTCACAGAAGTCCTGCATGTCAAACTCACTTGACAATTA
This sequence comes from Picea abies, assembly GCA_900067695.1. Taxonomy (NCBI): domain Eukaryota; kingdom Viridiplantae; phylum Streptophyta; class Pinopsida; order Pinales; family Pinaceae; genus Picea; species Picea abies. Next base: position 12,704 of record CBVK0100069137.1, read on the forward strand.
GGAATTAGTCTCTTTGACTGGCTTCTTATAATGACCAATCAAAATAACATCATTAATGTATAAGACCAGAATAATGAAGTTAATACCTTCTTGTTTGAAATAAACACAATCGTTCACTTCACTTCTTATGAACCCAAAGAGAATGGTTTACTTCACGTCTTATGAACCCTTGTCCCACAACATATTTGTCAAACCCTTAGTACCATTGTCATGGGAAATGTTTCAATCCATACAATGATCTCTTAAAATGGCACACCATATCTTTTCTTCTTTTAACCACAAATCCTTCTAGTTGCTTCACAATAATTTCTTCTTTATGCCCACTAAGAGGAAATGTTGTCTTCACATCCATTTTCTCCACTTCCAAATTATACATAGATACTAATTCCAACAAAAACAACCTAATACAAGCCATCTTGGCCACTAGAGAGAAGGTATCCTCAAAATCAACACCCTCTATTTGAGATTAGTTCTTTTCTACCAAACGAGCCTTATACCACTTCACAAAACCATATGCATTATACTTCTTGAACACACATTTTCATTCAACCACCTTCCTTCTTTTAGGAAATCCTACAAATTCTAAATCTAGTTCTACTCAAAGGTCTTATTTGATTCCTCCATGGTTTTTTCTAGTGAGGGGTCTCTTCACCATTAAGAGCCTCTTTGGCACTTCTTGGCTCATTACCCACAAACAATAAAGAAAAATAACTATAATCAGTTAGCTCATATCCATACCTATCATGGATATTTCATTCACTGTTATAGCGTTACTAACCCCTTAACTATTGAGCCATCATCTCCTAAGAGGTCACTTATCCAAATTCTACAACTTTAATCACTTTTCCCTTAGTTTCTAGCCCAATTTCCCCTTGGTCTCTCTTGTCCTTCATTGAGTTTGTGATCAATAGGGTTGGTCTCCCTTTCTGGCCTGCTAGGGAGTGATCAATCACTCCATCTATGTGTTTAGGGAGCGATCGATCCTAGAAACTCCCATATTTGGACTTGGTTGTGATGGATGAGAACTTTCACTGATTTTTAGGGGTTTAGTCTCGAGAAGGATTCCATTATGAGATCGAGGATCTTATCCTACTAACCATATGGCCTTATCCATAAATCCCTATAAGAACCAAGCCATTTCCCATGGGAAGGGGGAGGAAAGAACATGCTGCTACTTTGGCTACAAAATTTGGGCAAGGAACTTGGAAAGAGATTGTTGCATCAACTTATCCATTTGTAAGTTGTAATGTTATTTAAGTAATTAATAGAAGGTGTACTTGACTTTTCCCTCTATTCAATTATGTACTTGTTTGCATGTATTCATTTGGATAAACTTAATAGAATTATGTGTTATAATCTATTAGTAGATTTGTTATTGATTTGTATGCATATACTTTGATCTTGGAAAGGATCTTGTTTCATTGTGTGCAGATCGCTGTCTCTTGGAGCAGGAATAATCTTCGCACAAGAAATCAATCGTCAATCGAAATCGTGCAGGGACAACCTTCGAAAATCAGGGATGTAACACCCCCACAATGGGCGTGAATACAAATAAAATTTTTATATTCTTGTTTTTGAGCCAAATCACTGCTTCAACTCCCTATTGGGGTCCTGCTAACAAATCTGCAGACCTCATTGAACCCTGACTACGCAAACCCACATAAGACACGAGCTTTCCCCATACGACCACAAGGTATGACCGTGTGCTTATGAGAGATGCTTCACATTTCAGGACTTTCAGGATGCGAAGCCACCCAAACTCTCACTCCCGAACTCCCGACCTCCGATTCCCTCCCAAGAAATCGGATCTATGGTCTTGTGCTATCCCCTCGATCAACGACTATGATCGTATCGCAATTTCACGTATTGGGATAATGAATGCGAGCCATCTCTGACTCTCCATTCACCGAAATCCCGATTCCGGTAACACCTATCTAAACCCTCCACCCATGTGACCGCTCAGCATGACCAAGGGATGAGTCTTTGAGCTTGTCGAGACTTCGCGTCCCTCGACTTCTCATTTCCTCAAACTCCCGGGCCCCGAAATGTCAATCCCCGAATTAGACCCTTAGCCAACTGCTAGTGCCTACCTCCTCCTTCTACCACATGACCCCGTCCTATGACCTAGGGACAATCCATAGAGCGTGTCGGGGTTTTGTATACCGGGATTTCTTGACTTACGAAACCAAGGGGTCTTGCCCTTTGGTCTCCCAGTCGCTGAAACGCCGAAACTCATTCACACTTAAACCAACGACCCAGATCAATACTGGATCAACGACCACGATGACGTCGTGATTTCGTGAATCGTGAGTTTGTGCGGTCCTACCCTTTGACCACT
>CBVK0100069138.1:0-15040 GCA_900067695.1 Picea abies
GTGTCTCTCTTGTATTGTGTGTCTTTTGTATTTTGTTTCTGCATTTGTTTTATTTTATTGCTCTACGGTCCTATTTTTCTAACATGAGGATGATAGAGAAGAAGCAACAACAACAGTTTCTGAAAAAACATGGGAGCAACGAAAGGGAATCAAACTCAAATAGCCAAAGAAATATTTTGAATCCCATGATGGTCAAATATCAAATTTGAAGGGAGAAGAGTTTTCTAATGTCCATACTAGTCACCATGGTGGGTGAGGTGCACTATGGATAAAATATATGATGGCCCACCAACACTAAAAGATAAATTCAAAATGTAACTGCATATAATACATTAAATTATAAACACTTATGATGTCCTTATTCCCTCATCATTTGGAAGAGGATAAGAAGAAAATTTTATAAATGAAAGGTCACGGGGTGAAGGAAGAAGACCAAGAGTCATGTTGAATTTCAATAAATACATGGATTGTATTCAACTAAAGTGTTTTGGCTCTTTTATCTTTCATGTACTATTACTAAAACTTTTAATGAGGAGAATATTGTTTGGCCAATCTATTTTCGGGAGGACTCGTATGCTTGTGTTGCACGTGTGTGGACTATTCTATTGCATTTTGCTCAACACTTGGGTTGTTTAAGAATTTACTTCATATTGTATACCATTCTCATGTATGTTTGGTAATTTCTTATTTCAGTTCTTCAGGGAATATTTATCTAAATTCATGGACATAGGAATGTAAATTATTGTTTAAATTCTAGACTATTCTGTGTTTATAGTTATCAATTTGTATTCTTGTGTCTGATCTATGTGAACTATTTCCCAAGACATCGACATGATATTGTTTGTTTCTATCCTTACTTTCTGATTATCTTTTCCATCTAGGTCCATGAATTTTAGATTTGTTGCATTTTATTCCTTAGATTATAAACCTTCATCAGTGGACAGGCCTTGAACCATTGGTAAACCCCAAACTAGAAATAGTTGTCGGGATAAAATTTGGCGGGGTTCCCTATTCCAAATGGTGAGAGTTCTAATTGGGACTTATCACCAGGTGTAACCCTTTCTATTGATAAAGGGTATTTTTCCCACATCAACAAAATTGGTGCTAGAAGGAGGGCCAAATGACAAGCCTTCCCCTGTGGAGTCATTTCATTAAATTGTTTTAACTAGCCCATGAATCCTCTCCATATCTCTATATGGGATAGTCCTTTGAGTATTCTGAGACCCTAAAGGGTCATGTCAGTCGAGACAACTAATCTCTTATCAAAATGAAATTTCGATGGTGAAGGGCATGCCTCTACATTCACACATCTCAACTAGTTTAATATTACATGACTAAATCATAAGATTGTTTAGGACAATGAAATATGTGGACTATTTATCCTCACATTTGAAGGACAGATTAAATCATGGTATAGGACAATACCAACGAAATCTATACATAGTTGAAAATATTTCATACAAGTCTTTATCATTTCTGATATAGATTATGTTTATGATGAACTTGGAGAAATCCATAGGCTCAAAAATGAATCCCTGAATGATTCATTTCAAATATTCATGCATATTTAGTTTATATTTCCTGAAAGTGACAAACCATTAGACCAAGAAATACTTGATTGGTTTTCATATCTTGTCTCTATTTATGAAGGATACAATATAACTAATCAAATTATCTATTATTCACAGGATTCAAATATGCACAACGAATATTCGATTACCTCTTATCGCTAGGGAATACTTTCAAACCTACAAACCATTCAATCTTATCCTCATACATCTGATACTTTGCATTTTGAATTCAAAGAACCATCTAAGGAAATGGTTTCAATAGAAAAAGTCAAATCTATATTGAATGAAGGATTAATTCACCAAGATGTTGTATATTTGAATGATAATTTAGCATTGGGAAAAGTGATGACTATATCCTTCATAGAATATCATGATCTGGTGATGAATGATGGGAGTTGCATGATCTTGAATCAACACTCTATCACAACTATGGGGGAATATTTACCAGAAATATTAAACCCCTTAGACCCAGAGTGGGAACAATCTAGTATCTCCCCTTTAGATAATCGTGAGTATGCTTTGATATGTAACAAACCTATAATTGACGAAATCCCATCATTTTCAGAATTTAAAGTTATTTGTTCTCTTTATATGAATCTATTTGATGATAATCATCCACATGACCACCCACTTTTTTATCATGCAGTGCAATCATTACATTAGTCTTTCATTGATAAGATATTGGATGATAAATGAGAGCAACAAGATTTCTAATCTTTGATTGATCAAAGACTCAATCTTAATGATAGTCCATCTAGGATTAACCATGTTGAAATTCCTTCACAAATCAAATTTCTAGAACATGGTGAATCACAATTTCATCACAATAATATTATTTATATGACTATTTTTCTGTTCTAGAATTGAATGTGAGCATTAATATGGCTTTCATTGATCTCGTGCAATCTAAAGTCTATGATCTCAATGCATAGATTTTATTGACAAAATATACATGGTATGCAGAGCACAAAAAAATTTCAGATCCCCATGAGGAAATCATATCAAATTCACACACCATCACCATGAAAGGCACATGCAAAATTGAGTTGATCCAAGAAACATTGTCACCTAAATATACTCCAGAATCACATGTCAATATTCTGGGGAAAATGCATCACTCATCCTTGGATTATATCTCAATACTCCAACACTCATCACATGATTTTGATGATGTTATAGGATAATTCTTGGAGTCATATTTTTCTCAACATTTACCTCAAACAATTAGATATCATTTCTCCTATCAACGTGCGAGTTATCTAAAATTTGGGCCCAGAGATATTTTCTTGGATAATGAGGTACTTTTGTTTTGGTTGATGGTTATGTCAGGTTCGCATTACCTTGCTTTGACCTTTTTCTTTTTTAGGTAATCCTGAACCTTTTTTACTTGGAAAGAGATTTCCTTAGCTAAGATGCCATGAGCCAAGGCCATCTAAGCCATCAAAGTCACCCGAGGATCACACCCAGCCTTGACTGCACCAACCCTTCACATGGATGGATTTGAGGTGTCCCTAGGGGTTTCGAACTAGTGACTTTCACTTACGGAGTTCCTTAACAACACACTCCCTCATCGACTGCTCTAGACCTCAAGGACAACTTTCTTTAACCTTTGGAATGAATGAAACTACCCATTATGAGAATCTCCCACAAGGTACATGGCGTGAAAATTTCATTTATGGGTCTCATCAGGTATTTCACTCACTTTTGAATTCCTTCCATTAGTCCTATGGCTATCAATGTAAATTTTATGATGGGATTGAAGATTGGTTGGAGGGATCTTACATGTTTACATTTCCCATGAATAATAATGCTACAAAATTTCACATGTTGGGTAGATATTTACTTGATTCAATTATTCCTACTTTTTATCTCTCACTACTCTAATTTATACTATTGACTTTTGATGAACATGTGGTTGCAGGTTTAGAGTTGCTTGAAGGGCTGCATTGACACTATGATTTCACATAGTCCCTTTCCAACCATTGTAGGGTATATTAGGAATAAGAGTAGAATAGCTATTTTTACTTCTTGTTATCTTGCATAGTTTGAATTTTTTCTTTCATTTCTACTTATGTAGCATATATTTTTGTGTGTCTTGGTTTCTTGAATAAAATCTACTAGTTGTTAGTAGTTTAGGTTGCATCTCAAGATGCCTTCCTTTAGTCTTAGTTTATTTTTTCATGAGATATTTCTTATTCTCATTTGATTCCTTTAATTTTTTTGCTTAAATGAAATATTGGCTTAAAATTGGTCTTCATTCATCTTCATGAGGAAATGATGTTCATAATCCTTTGAGAAAGTTCAACTATACGATTCAACTGCTTTAGTGGAAATCTCTTTAACACTGATAGATGGATAGCAGTAAACTAGAAGATTATGATCATGAGATTCTAAATGAGTATCTATTGTAGAATACTTTACAACCCAAGGAAGATGGAAACCTAGTTGGAGGAATCCTTCTTGAAATACTTCCACTAATGGACTGGAGTTCCTTTGATGGTTGCACTAGAGAAATGTTCCTAAGGTCCTTGGAAAGGAATTGTATCGTAAGTTCATGGCCTTGATGTTCATAATCTAAAATGGATTTTCAATCCCTATTGATTAATATTTTGATGGCTATGTTTCTCATAAAATATTCTAGATCAATGGATTGATGTTATAGTATCATGGGTCCATTCTCTTAGTTCTTGAAACAAATACTATTGAGATAAAATATGTTTAAAAAAATTCTCAACATGTATGTTTTCCTATAGAATTAATCCCTTTATGGTGATCTAATTTAAAAATGTATAAGTTAGATCATTGATTAGTTTAGAATAAATTCAAAATATTATAACAAATTGTGATCACCATACCTTAATTCTATCATAATGGTGTATGTTGAATAGACTTTTAGAACGTATACTCATTTCCCAGTATTAAAAGATATTTTCATTTACAGGGAAAATAAATAGTGTATTTGATCTCTAGCATGTACCTCTAGTAACAAAACATCAAATTTCAGTTTTCCTTTCACTATTTTGAGAATCTTGGAAACATTTATGGTTGTCGAGTACACAAATGAAAAAAAAAAAAAATTACACCATAAGCTCCTAAGTTTGAATTTTAAGCTCAAATACTTTTATTGATCATCTTGGGTGACAATAAAAATACATGTTCCTTTCTCTCGTGAGTTCAAACCGATGAAATTCGTCTTTCGATCATCGTACATTATCTAGTATAAGGATAATCTTCTCTCAAAACATTATCATTGTAAGGAATCAATCTCTAGAAAGATTAATATCAGAAGACCTATATATTATTTTTAATATTAGGTGGCTTCTTTTAATGAATTGGGTATTTCTATGGACGATGATTTCATTTTTATTGAGATTTGAAGGTATCTTATGAAAATATAATGACTCATATTAAGCCTTCTTGATTTGATTGTGCTTTTATCAATTATACTCTTCAAACATTATGATGAAATATTTTGACTCAAGATGTCTGAATGGTTTTCTCTTGATATGGTCTTATTTGGTCTTGCTTATGATGTTCACTAGTCTAGTTTCCTTCATCTTCATCCCGCTGGGTGTTTTGTATCATGATTTTTTTTTCTTTTAGAATTGGATTTTTCAACTGTTGAATGAGAAGATACGTCTAAGCCAAGCCATGAAGCTCTCAATGAAGATATTGAAGGAATCGGTCTACAAATTTTTGACAATTATGTTGAGATGAATCATTAAGAATAATATAAATACACAAAGCACAAATCATACAGTATATTGCAAATTCACTTGCATAAGTACCACCCGTTGGTACGCAATCCCATGCTCAAGAAAATTTTGTTACACATAGACTTACTCTTTGATTTTCTTTTATATGTATGATTTGGACACTCACCTTAATTTTGGATATTGAACCTATTCGAGTCATACCATACATGATCTACAACTGGGTTCAAGGAGATGACAATCGAAGGAGTGCTAAAAACAATTGTTTTGATGATCATTCTCATCCAAGAAAGAGCATTATATCTCAAAAATAATGATCTAACAAATGGACCATGGTTTGAATCCTGTAAGATACTGATCAACAAAAGATGGTCCTAAAAATGAATTACTTAGGGTAGAACTATTGATCATCACAACTAGAGCCACCGATTGCTTGAAAGGGAGCTACCACTCATGGATGAAGATTCAAGCTAAGTTGACTTGACCTTTCTATTAAGATATTGGCAATAGAAAATTGGTAAACTTTAGGAGTCGATTTAATGCATCCCAATAGGTATGGTTCCTCACTTATTCAAAGAATTATATTTTGGTTTATTGTCCCATGCCAACTAGGATACAGACTTCATTTATGGTTTATGTTTTAATACCTTTGTGACCATCTTTTTCCGAGAGAAAAGTATATTAGTCAACATTTATTTTATTCATATTTTCTAATTGGTTAAACATATATGATTAAAATTGATAATAAAGGAGTTCACATCATTCGTTACTAGTTTTAATGGGTGATATTTGTTTTTTTCTTGTGTTTAGATCTCTCTCATTGAAGGTTTTTCTCTCCAGAAGAGAAGGAAATGGCTTGAGGAAGACAAATCGCTTCAAAAAAATTGATATGATAAGAAATTTATTTACAAACCTGTTTTTGGATTCTACTCTCAATCCTCCTCGCATTATTTTCTTAGGCCCGTTCGTTCTTGAAAATTTTGGGTTGAAATGAAAATTACATATTGAATGGTTTTTCCATGTAGGTACAAGTGCATAGTTGATATCATGCCCTTGATTTGAAATAGTGAGGATATGAGCATGCCACACTACATAATAAGTTGTAGTGTTGGAATAGGTAGAGAGTGAGTGAAGATCATGCATGGCTAGGCAAAGAAATATGATAGATACCAAACGAATATCTTTCCAATCCTTACTTTGAGAAGCCCAAGGCTACAAAGATGAGCTGATATTTTCAAAACGTCATATGAGAGATGTAGCTCTCGTTCAGTTCTAGAAATAAATCATATCTAAATGGAATGATATGCATATAATATTTCACAAGGTTTAGTATTTTCAAGAGGCTACAAACTAATTGTTGCTTTAGGATGCATAAGCATTGTTAAATCTACTAGAAACATTGACATTATTGATCTCTTTTTATGTATACTCTCTCTCTATAACTGCTTATCTCTAATCATCATTCTCATTTTTCAATTGTAGCATGTTTTGAGCTGAGTTTGTATTCTAATTTTGTATGTGACTGCTCTCTTTCCTTCACCATCATCATTTAACCTAGTTTCTATTCATTCTCTATCTTATGTTTGTCTCATCATTCATGATTATATTTGATGGCATACATACATCTCACCTCCATCTGTCTCATACAAGAAACACCTTTTCAATGGGAATATGCATGAATCAACTTGAATATATTTCCTAGCTCATGAGCTAAACAAGGGGTCATTTTTTTAGCATGAATCAAAACTATTCTGGAATATTGTGACAACAATCAGACCATGACTTAACATATTGGTTAATCAATGGTAATTCTTTCATGTTGGATAGTGAGCATAACTTATGTAACAGGGAAACATCCACACACTAAGTAGATTCTCATGTGAATGATGAAGTGTCAAAGTCTAAAGGCTAAAAATCAATAGGGATAACTATATTTAGCTAGGTGCAACAAATATACAATGTAAATATCAATAGTTGGTAGTCATCCCCTATCAAGTTTAAAAAGGCCACTGCTTTCCCCATTCATCGGATTCTAAGCATACACTAAATAAATAGGGAAAGGAATAGGAAAGAAAGCTTGATTAGACTAGGGTACATGCATATATCTATATTGGGGATATGGATGCTTGTTGATATTGGATAAAGTTCTACAACATCATGTGACTCAATTAGGCTATGGATGCTCATAGGAAGTGGACAAACACATGCATGATAACATATATGCACCTGGTGAAAATATTTTTGTATATCCCAAACCTATATCATTCCCATGATGGAGATACCAACCTAAATCATCGATGTATTTTAAGGAAATAAAGATCACCATAATTCATCCTCTTATTACAGAAGATGAGCTCCACTAGTCATCATGCAAGCATCACTAGTGAGCCCACCATAATGAAATATTTCAGGTAATTGTTGCACCTTTACTCCAATTTTTTTTATCTTAAAACTAATTATATGAACCTCTACATTTTTTCTCACAATTTAAGGAAGAATAGAAGATATTTTTTCTTTTCCCAGTGTGTTTCCAATAATTTTTCCCACACAACACCCTCCCCAATTTCTTATTTTCACTTTTTATCTAAGAGAAGAAATTGGAGCCCCATACTAAATTTTTCTACTTGAAAACCTCTTGGACTCTCTCATGCAATTGTCAAATCCCAACTCTCTCTTCTCACTCTCCATACTTTACCATTTCCATGACTTTAAGGAAGACTCTAACCTGTCGATACCCTGTGTATAGGTGGGAATCCTATTTCCCTTGTCAATAGGCCTATATCAATGAGAATCCCCTTTCTCGTGTTGATATAGGATGTATCAGCGAGATTCCTCTTTCCTTCACAAATACACAATATAATCCAACACCTAATGTTTTTTCTTACAACTTCCTAGGTATCAACAGTCAATCCTTTATCAACCGTCGATACACCAACATTCCATCCCTCTTCATATGTCAATACATCGACACCAAATCACCTTCATGATGCTCATACAATGGAGAATCATCCACTTTCGACCACCAATATACATCGGTTCAGATCCCCCCATCTTTGTTGATACATGATGTATTGATGAGGTTCATCTTTCTTTCGCCAATACATAATGTATCGACAAGATTCATCTCTTTATCTATGATACACTTCCTATTAGCGAGTTTCCCTTTTATTCGATTGGTATTCTAGCATAAAATTGTCGACCCCTCATCGACACTAAGAGTATCGACATATGATCTTCCTTCTCTCACTGACATAGACTATTTCGAAAATATTCTTTCATCTTGAGGCCTCTCATATTCTCCCCCAACTAAAATCCTTCTTGCTACGCTCGTTATTCAGGTTCCTATCATTTCCAATGATTAATAATTCCATTCCTGAATGGATAACTAATTACTAATTATTTACCTTGCTTAATCTACATCATATTGTAGTCGATATTGAGTTTTTTTTTGTCGCCAACAACTTTCATTACACATACCATACCAACATGCACATTTTGCACCTTTTCTATTTTATGACTAACCTTGATCATGAAAGTGTCATTTATCACCAGGTTGATTAATTTTATCATATACAAGACTTATGTTGGCTCTGAGTTGCATCGTAGAGAAGAATTCATCCTCTCAACTCCTAAATAGTGTTAAGTTCTCCAAACATCAATTGTCTATTTTCACGGGATTATATTTCTGATCCAATAAAAGATGATCTCAGTTCCAATGGATGAATCAAAATCCTGTATAAAATAGATAACATAGGAACTCATGGAATTGAATTTGGGAAAACTAGCAACATGACCAAGATCTAAACATTCATTAAAAAGTTCCTTTCCTCACAGTTTTTAGGCACTGGTAAAATTCTTGTTTTCATCCCTAAACCAGGATAATCATAATATTTTCACAATTATGATTCCTATGCAACTGAAGGAATCAAAATTTGAAGCCTAGAAGTACCAAAATGATTGTGAGGGAATTCCTGTTAAAGTTAGCCTCGTTAGTCATGACACCATTGGATTTTTTGAATGACATAGTAAGTCATCTCATTGAAAGAATATCCATGTTCCCTCCACATAAAAAAAAATGGCTCCTCAACCAAACACCGTATGAGCATGTTATGATCTTTTGAAATTATGCCCCTTACATCAAAGTCCCCTTTAAGAAGGTCATTGCTTTGCAGTGTTTGACTCACACCAATGTGAAAAATTACGTTGGACAAAATGTATTATAAGGGAATTATTTTAAATTTCATGAGTTAAATTTAAATCTGAATTGTTTAACTTTAAAATTAATTTAGATTTTAATTGGAAATAAATTAAAAGGAGGTTAATTTAATAAGCATGAATCACAAAAACAAGGTTTAAAATGGTTTGAATGGTTTGCACGTGGAAATTGTTTGAATGGTAACTCACGTGGAAATGGTTTCAATGGTAAGTCACTTGGAAATGACAAGGGGGATAATAAGGGGGCACAACCCACGTTCCCCTCCCCTTCCTTTATTTCATATGGGTATTCGCTATCTTTTGGGTTTTTTGTCAAAATCAAACAATGTAAATTTATATAAAAATCACTATTTTTTGTTGTTTAAATTTCATTTTTGAATGAATAAATGGATTCATCATGATGAAAAACCCTTGGGGCACTCAGATTATATAAAATTAGCCACTCAAATATATAGATCCAACTATTCCTCACCAAATTTCAAGCAAAAGCAAACGAAAAAAATGGCCAAAAAAATCCAAAAGATATAACGTTTAGACTACAATATTTCATATGCACATTCGTTAACCCTTTATACAAAGACACTTACATCCCAAACCAAATGATAATTCGCATTTGGAGCCCAATCCCTAATCCACTGCTGACATGTATCATGGGTTGATGCATGATGGAGTGCCAATAAAACAACCACTATCATGGGATCAATGTCTATACACTGACACAATTTAAATTTTAAACATCGATATGGAAGCTGATACACAACCATAGTCTATGTTTCTAACACCAGTACATGAAAGCATGTGGTATTTAAGGTATGGTGTGTGGGTGAAATGTTTGAAATGTTTAAAATGACATGTCATTTGGATGAGGTGGAGAGGGGGGTGGTAAATCTATGACCCCCTCCATATGTTATAATTCTTATGGAAAAAAAATGGGGAGGAAGAGGGGGAATGAACAACTACCCCCCACCCCTCCTTATACGCTTTGTGAAGTCTTTGTGAGGTAAGGTGGAGTGAAAGGGTGGGGGGCTCACAACTACCACCTCCTTTTTAATAATTTGTATTCTTTAATATTTTTTAAATATTAAACACCTTTTTACCCACATGTGAACCTAACCAATGTCTAACCATTCATTGTAATCCCACACCCATCATATTAACCATAAGTGCATTTTGACTAAACAGTGTTAGGAATTAAATGTGAGATGCGATATTGAACACAAAAATAACAGACAATGGTTATCGGGATAAGTCATATAGGGGAATAAGGATTATGTCAGGATTAACATATACCCAGTTGAAAGTTCACACAACCTGACATGACTTAAGCTTCTTCCAACGCTCTAAGACTTTCCTCAACCGTTGATTCACAAACAAAGGATATAACCCATTTCTTAGAGATACACCGAGTTTCATCGGATTCACTCATCTTCACAAACATATTGGAGCTAATATTTCTTTTGGTTCCCATACATAGGAGCTCAATCTTTCTTCTAGTGTCAATATAGGGACACCACCCCACAAAAGTATCTTTTGTATTTTGGCCATAACGTTTGACTCTGATATCCATTTCACACATTGCTTATACCATTGGAAATTTATTTCTAAGATATACAACTTCACAATTATATGATGTGGGATATTCCTCACCAATTGTTCACATTTTTTAGGATTAAGATTAGACACATTGTTAATAGTCTTGGATGATCCAAATTGAATCCAAGGAATAAAAAATTGGCTAAGGCACATTATTTTATGAGGAAGGGCATGGGAAATGGTTGAGTCTTTGGAACTAATGGAACAATTTTTTGACATGAAGGTTACCATACCATCATGACCTACATCCACATTTGCAATTAATCAAAACCAAAGGAAAATAACAGGAGATGAATAAGAAAGAAAAAGAAAAAAAAACGCATTAAATAAATACCTCTCTACAATCATAAAAGAAAAAAGAGAAAGAAATGAAGGGAGGGGAACTAAAATTGGGGAAACTAGAGAGTCGGGGACACCTGACCTTCCACCTATCCCCTCGATCTCCTATATGCTATCTTTGGAAGATGAATAAGGGGATTTTGGATGAGGAGACGAGGATATTGTAGATACTTTACTGAGAGGTAATAATTTGCACAAAAGAGTGTAATGATGCCCATGAATGAATAATAAAATATTGTTCAAAGACAATTAAATGTTGGTTTTCCCATTTGGGTTTCTAGGGTGTAATATCTTTGCAGGTGGAGTCATTTTGCAACAATTAATATTACTTAATTATGGGGTCAATGTAGAAGAGGTCGTTAGAATATGAGTCTGCCACTTATGGATCAGATGGTATCAGAGCATTGTGTTCAAATATCTAGTGTGACCTATATGGTAAGTACCTGCAGTGGCTACAAGAGTAGTGGATAGGTTTTTTGAGGAGGATTAGATTGAAGTACAGAACAACAGATGGTTGACGAATATCAAGATGAAAATGAGGATGAAGATCCCAAATTGAGGTTGGATCAACTTGAGAAAGGCATGAACACACTAATATCAATGGTGTCACAGTTGATGGTAACACAATGCAAGGAAACACCATCAATATAGATTGGTCATATTGAACCTGAAAGAGAAGAAAATAAGCCATAGGTGGAAATGAAGGTTGAACAAGAGATGGGGGAATGAAAAAATAGTGAGACACATTGATGCAGGAGAATCGCTCCACCTCAACAATGCGCCATCATTCCATCACATCAGCACGCATTTCAGAGAGGGAGAGGCACCAACCCTCCCATTTTTAAATTTGAAATATAATCCTATATGGATTCACGTTGTAAGTTTGAGTGAAGACCAAGCCATACCTTTGTATAGGTAGTGTATAGGGTTTCCTTAAATGTTTGCCTATATAAGGTCTAGATCATAGTCAGGTCTGGATCAACATTTATGTAATGAGCCATAGGAAGTATGGTGTCATAATTAAGACAGTGATAGCACTAAGGCAGTGGACAGGATATTCTCATAGAGCCCTCTTTTGTAAAGAGAGAGAGAGATATATTTGTAAAAAAAAGGTCAGATAGGAGAAGCATAACTCGAGAGAGCTTTGATAGCAGAAGCGAAACTCAGGATAGAGTTATATTAGAATAACTTGAGATAAATGGGACTCTTTTGCAATCCATTTTTTGTAAACATATGTATAGACACACAGAGATAATAGAAAAGCATTTTTTCCTACATATAGTGTGTTTATGTATTTGTGTTCATTATTTTTCTTTTATATGTCATTCATGTTTTGAATGTATGAACTGGTGAAGTGTTGTATAAGTTTCAATTGTTTACTTCTTTGATTTTTCAAGTGCAAGGAGTGCACATAGTCTACAAGGAGTGCGTTGATAGAGGTGAGTTAACCTCAGAGAAGCTCAGGAGATATAGAGTTGAAACTTCATCATCATAAGTGCAAGGAGTGCACAGAAAGAACTCTGTGTTGAGTTCGTAAAGAGACAAATTTATTGAACAATATGTAAAGAGAATCTTTGCAAGGTGTGCGCCGAGAAAGGAGAATGTCGTGAGGGAGAGAAGAATTTATTTTCAAGAAATCCTTTGGATCTGAGTTTGACGAAATCCCAAAAACGTAAGGAGTGCATGGGAGATCGAAATCCTTTAAGGACCGAGCTCAGAAGGAATAACAATTTCCATAAGTGTTGACAAGATCTAAGAGTCATACTCATAGGAGGAGAAAAGGTTCGAAACCTTTGAAGACTGATAAATCTTCTATGTCGGAAGAAATCATAAGCTCAGAAGACGTAATGCGAGGAGTGCTTAGGAGACAGACCTCTTCCAAGTCCAAAATCTCAGAAGAGATAATGCATCCAAAAGAAAAAGACAGACCCATTAGTCGGGTTCACAGCATAAAGTTCAAAGGTTGAAGCCTTTGAACGCTGACAAGATCTTCTAAGGCGGAAGAATTCAAAATATTAGGAGGAGGAGTGATAAAAACCATCTGATTGGTTATGGAAGGGAGCCTGGACTATTAGATATACATCCAGTGAACAAAGGAAGCACGGGGGAGAAGAACATATCCCATCTATTGGATCTGAGCACGAAGGATCAGTAGTCATCTTATCAGAACAAGGTGCACGAGCATTAGCGCTTTGCACATTCAAGAAAGAGAACTCACCAAGGGTTGAGAACTAATATTTCTTAAGTCTGAAGCTCCAAAAATATGAAGTAGAATCTCAACCATCCGATCAGCTGAAGGAGATATGAGCTGTCAGATTGTCCGAATTCAACTTCAAGCATTGGATCGCCAAGGTGAATCTAATCCATCAGATACTATGAGTTCAGAAGGAGGGAAGTTTGAGACTTGAAACTCTCGAAGCGCGAAAGATGAAGATCCGTGACCCATCAATTTGTGAGTAGAAACTTGTCAACCAATCCCGAGCTTTGGGTAAATTGCATAGGGGTTTCTCAGTTTGAGAACTAAGATTTTTGAATCTTGAAGAGTTGGAAATCTGAAGTAAACCTCAGTCATCCAATCAGCCAAAGTGAAGCTAATTCGTCAGATCATCCGAAGCAAATATCAAGCGTCGAATCATCCGAAGTGAATATAAGCTATCGGATTCAGAAGAGACATGGCGTGAATCTGTGGACTCTGGTTAAAGTCCCAAAGTAACCTTTAGTTGTCTAATATAAGAGGACACATGATAGGAATCTGCATACTTTGAGGGGAAGCAAAGTTTAAGATTTGAGATCTCAGAAGTCCAAAGACCTAAAGGAGATCTCAACCATTGATCGAGCAGAGGGCCACAAGATTGTTGATCTAATTGAAAGATCAAACACCCAAAGTATAATAAGGGTCATTGATTCAAGAGGACAGGTGTCTGCAGATCATCAAATCTGGAAGATTGACGTACAGAGGAAGGAGAGGTTTTGACATTTGAGATTTTTGAAGCCTAGAAGTCTGAGTCGACGAGAGTCATCGTTGTGAAGGTGGACACGTGGCACCAGATCTAGATCTCCAAAAGAAAGAGGAGGAGGAAAGGTCCAAAGATACGGAGAAGAGATATTGATTGTCAATCGAAAAGGGAGTTTGAGGGTCGTTGATATGGTTGAGGAGGCCAAAGTCCCAAAGCAGGAGTAAAACCGTTGATTGGTGAGGATATGTGTCAGTAGATCTTCCACTTCAGAAAATAACCAGTCAATAGTGGAGAGGGTTTGAGAATTGATATTCCTGAAGCCCGGATCCGCGGAGGAGATCCTGGCTACAGGTTCAGGGAGATAGGTGGAAATAGATCGTTAACTTCAGAATATTGGAGTACGAAGGAAAGAGAGGTTTGAGATTTTAAAACCCCGAAGTCTGGAATTGCAAATAGATCATATTTGTTTATTGACAAGGGGAAGATATGGTCCTTGGAATTGGAAGGGGAAGATCTGAAGTGTCAGCTCAAACATACCTTCAATATCGTGAGATCGACGATCCCATATAATTTCGTGGATTAAAGGTGCATGGAATTTAATAGGTAGTCACGAGCTTGCGTAAGGACACAGCTCAAGGTGAGATCGGAAGAG
>CBVK0100069139.1:0-15040 GCA_900067695.1 Picea abies
GCATGGTTCGGTGTATAGAATGGAGCGAGGGGGGTGGGATTAATGCCCCTTCCATCAACCTTGAAAGCATTTTAATGCTCTGGGGTGGCAGCTGCCGTGGGCACGAGCCGAGCACATGGCTCCATGCTCCGCTGGCCTCCTCCCACGCTCGCTGCCCTCCATGTGGACCGCATTACCACCCCGATCGGGGGAATTTGTAAATGTATTTAATCTTGAGAAATATTCTAAATTTTATCAATGTCCTTAGAATAAGATAAGTCGTCATCTATAAAGTTCTAGATCAATGTTCATATAACAAGTATAAACTACTAAATGATTTTCTATCAATGTTATTAGCACAAGTATAAATCAAGTATATTTACTCCCAATATCCTTAGACAAGTATAATTTATGATCTACAAAGCTCAAGATGATTTCATGTCAATATCTTTAGAACAAATAAAAATCATCATCTATAAAGTTAAAGATGATTTGCTATCAATGTCGTGAGAACAAGTTTGATTCTAAGTTTCCTTGAATGCAATAAAAGGTCTGACATGAGGAACAAAACCAATGTGACAAACAAAACTAAATGTCCTAACATGAGGACATAGCAATGTTGCAATGTGATAAACATAGTAGCATCACAATATTACAAACATAGTAACGTCACAATGTGATGAACATAGCCCCGTCGTTGCAATCTGACGAACATATCCCCATTGTCGTAATGATGAACATAGCCATATTCTCACAATATGGTAGTGTCACACAAAAAACATAGCAACATCGCAATGGGATGAACATTTCCCTATCATCATAATGTGACAAACATAGCCCCATCATCACATTGTGATGAACATAACCATATTCTCTCAATGATAAAAACATAGCATCATCATCACAATATGATGAATATAGCCTCATCATTGAAACATGAGGAAAACAACCACATGACACTATGATGAACATTGCCTTATCATTACAATGTTATAATCATAACCGTGTTGTCACAGTGTGATGAGCATAGCCATATTGTCACAATGTGACAAGCATGGTAGCATCACATGACAAACATAGTAACTCCACAATGTGATGATCAATTACTTAGCATCACAATATCCTGAACAAATCCCCGTTGTCATATTGCGATGTCATGAACATATTCCCATTGTCATATCACAGTGTGACGAGCATAGCCATATTGTCACAATGTGTCAAGCATGGTAGAATCACATGAAAAACATACTAACGTCGCAATGTGATGATAATTTCCCTAGTATCACAATGTCATAAACATATCCCCATTGTCACATTCTAATGAAAATATCCATATGGTCGCAAGGTGACAAACATAGCCTCATTGTCGCAATATGATGAACACAACCTCATCATCGCAATTCGATGAACATAGAGATAATGTTCCATTAAGATGGTATCATCAAATTCTCAAAAGAATACCAACATCAAAATTTGATGAATATAACCTGTCGATGTAATGTCATGAGCATTATCCTATGATCATAATGTCATGAAGATAGACATATTGTTGCAATGTGACAAAATTAGCCTCATCATCACAATGTGATAAAAAATGTATCATCATCACAATTTGATGCAAACATTTTGATGTGAGAAACATTTTGAATTGTCACAATGTATCAATCATAACCCATTATTGCATTGTGATGTATGCAACCAAATGTCGCATTGTGACAAAAATAGGCCAATATTGCAAAGAGATGATCTATTCCAATGCAAACATGCATTTGAAATGTGTTTATGATGTCTTTAATTCATTTTTTTATATATTACATTAAATTCATTATATATATGATGCATTTGTATTTATGTTCATTTTTTAATTACCTCACATCAAACATGTGTGTGTGTGTGTGTGTAATGCATTTAATGATGTGTTGAATTCATTTCATATGGTACCGTCCCATGAAAAACATACTAATGTCGCAATGTGATGAGCATTTCCCTATCATCACAATGTCATGAAAATATCCCCATCGTCACATTGTGATTAAAATAGGCATATTTTTGCAATATGACGAACATATTTTTGCAATATGACGAACATAGTCTCATTGTCGCAATGTGATGAACATATCATCATCATCAAAATGTGACAATAATAGCCTCGTCCTCCTAATGTGTCAAATGGATCCATGATATTGCATTCTAACAAACATGATATTATCACATTCTGGAAAGAATAACAACATCACAATGTGATGAACATACCCTTTCATTGAATACAATGAGCATTTCCCCATAATGACAATATGATGAGTATAGCCATATTAATGTGATATGATGAACTTATCCTCATCATCAAAATGTGATGAACAATGCATCGTCATCGCAATGTGATGCAAATATCCTTATGTCGTAATGTGAGAAGCATTTCTAAATTTCACAATGTGTCAAACATAACCCATTGTCGCAATGTGATGTACGCAAATCAATGTCGTATTATGACAAACATAGCCCAATATTTCAAAGAGATGACCATTTCCCAATGTTGCAATGTAACGAGCATAACCCAATTCCAAAATGTGACAAACCTATTCCAACGTAATAATGTGTTAGTAATTACTACATTAATTTCCTCCATAGTCATGACCATAAGAAACAATGATTTCTTGGTCAACCATAATTAACTATGGTCATTTTCAATAAATGTATTAACATATTAGTTCTTTTATAATGAATTACTACTTTAATAATGTATCATTAATGTATTACTTTATTAGTGTATTAATACTTTAGCATTGTATTATAACGTATTAATGAATTTATTAATTACTACATTACGTTGTTATTGATCTTGGAAAGCTTCTCTTAATGCTTTTCAAGAACAAAAACAAAATTCTAAAGAATCACAAGTAATGGATTACCCTCTTGAGGTCTCATAGACCAATTCAGTCTTAGTGGACGTTAATCATCATCATCATCATCATCACTTTAATTCATACCACTTGAGTGGGCTTAGAGGTTGAGAACATGTGTTTTCTCCTTGGAGCTCATAGGTTCAAATCCAAAAGGGGATAAGGCATGCATATATTTGTACTATTTAGTAGTCAAATCCCTACATAGAGGGGGTCCGATGTCCCACAAACAAGGGGGTCTCATACACAAACAAAGGGGTCTCAGACACCAACAAAGGGTTTGGCTTGGTTTACTTTATTTATTTGTTATTAATGTATTACACAATTACTGTATTAATACTTCAATAATGTATTTACTAATGCATTTAATGTATTTATTGATGAACTTAATATATTATTAATGTATTATTTTATTAGTGTATTAATACATTAGCAATCTATTAATTAATAATATATTAATGTATAAATTAATTAAGACATTACATTATTCATGTATTAATTAATTTATATGTTACTTTTTACACTAATGTAAATTAATACTTCAATTTATATATTACATCATCCCATTAATGTATCATTACATTATTAATGCATTAATACTTTAACTTATACAATAAGGTAATCTCAATATATTACTACTTTATTAATGTATTAATACTATAACTTATACATTATAGTATGCATGTATCAATTAATTTATATATTACTTTATACACTAATGTAAATTAATTCTTCAATTTATATATTACATCAATCCATTAATGCATCATTACATTATTAATGTATTAATATTTTAATTTATACATTAAAATAGTGTCAATATATTATTACTTTATTATTGTATTCATAATTTATTAATGTGTTAAAATACTTTAGTAATGTATTTATTAATGCATTTAATATATTTATTGAAGTATTTAATACATTATTAATGTATCAATCAATTAATATGTTAAGTTATACATTAGAGTAAATTATTATTTTAATTTATATATTATATTTATATATTATTAATTTTATTATATATTAAATTAATATTAATTAATATTAATTAATTAATACTAATTAATTAATACATTAACTATTAACTATGTATTAATGGATTAATAATAGTGGTCAAGTTATGTTATGTTTACATATATACATATTACACTATTTTTAATCTTTTCAAACTATTGACCTAAATCCACTTATATCAATCACTTTTTATAAAATTGTTGTTGTTAGTATTTAAGTGCAACCAAAAATCTCTAACTTGATTTGGCAAGGAAGAGAATCCCCACAGGGAAAACACCCTTGGCAAAGTAAATTCAATAAGGAAATGTCAATTTTAGGGTTTCAAATTCAATGTTTCACGAAGGGTAAAGTCTCACAGCTCACAGAAAAGGTCCAGACCGACGGCCACGCTAACAACAGTGCCGAAGCTCATCGGAGGGAATGAAAAGAACTTTTCCAAATCTCATCGGAGGGCATGAAAGAAACTGTGATGAATGTCTTCGACGTATGTGAGAACAACATCGCTGAACACATCGAAGGACATGAGAACAACATCGCCAAATGCGTCGGAGGAGATGAGAAGAACATTGCCGAATTCATTAGAGAACATGATAGCAACGACTCCGATCAACAAGGACACTAACGAGACATCTCCTTTTGAGAATCTTGTCAATGGGTTTCGAAGCAAACTTTGATATGAACTTTATTAGTAAGAAGGAACGAAACAATATAAATTCATTGAGGAAGGTTTAGCATCTGCTGACAGACAAAAGCAACCATGGCTTCTCGTTATTTCACACCGAGTTATTGGTTATTCCCCAAATTAATGTCTTTCCCTTCA
This sequence comes from Picea abies, assembly GCA_900067695.1. Taxonomy (NCBI): domain Eukaryota; kingdom Viridiplantae; phylum Streptophyta; class Pinopsida; order Pinales; family Pinaceae; genus Picea; species Picea abies. Next base: position 4,717 of record CBVK0100069139.1, read on the forward strand.
TGGAGCATTTGGAGAGGCAATGGGAAGAGAGATTTACCAAAACTTGGCGGCTGTACAAGGTTGACATTGCTCTTTTTGGACATGTTCAGAACTATAAAAGAACCTGCCATGTTTACGAAAATTACTGTCTGAGTGAGGAAAAGTCACATTATTCAGGAACCCTTAATGCAACAATTCATGTAGTTGGTTGTGGTAGTCATCTTTCGGAGTATGCTCCCTACAAACTACTTTAAGCATCTTCAAAGATCAATATTTTGGTAATGAAGTTGATTTATTTTAACCATTCCACGTTGTTGTTTGAGTACGAGAGAAGTTCAGATGGGAAAGTATATGATTAATTCTAGATCACAAGAAAATAAAAAGACATTATTGGTTGTGATTCCATTGGAAACTTCCTATCCATTACCTTAGCTGTATAGACTGAAAGAATAATCCCAATGTCCCCATATGGAAGGCATACTATAAAAATTGACAGATCGCATATGCTGGTTGGATTTGCATTTCTTGCATACATTGGAATGCAAAATATAAGTAAAAATAGAACGCACCATCCCTCGGCTCTGAAACCCGAATTCGTGCTCTTGACAGCGCGGCTCTGTTATTTTCAAAAATAATATTATTCTAAGGGCTATCGTGCGGAACTTTTCAATCACTTGCCATTGTAGGATTGGCCAAGATGGAGGACATCGATTGAATATCCAGGCCCAATGTCTAGATGAGGATGTTTGGCTTATGATAGGAGTCAGTAACAACTTTCTCACGAATGCAAAACATATCTGGCTTCATATTCGTAAATGGAAAAGTTGGTCATATATCGTAGATGGTACAAACAATACTTAGTGAAATTAACTGTGATTGGAGTTAAACCCACAACCTGTTGATTCGATGCCAAACGTGTTGAAATTTTCGATTGGCTAGAGAATGCCGGCCTATACATTGACGTGCAATTACACGGGACTAAAAAAATACAAAGAAACTCATAAACAACGAGCAAGCAAATACACCATGACGACGAGTTTGTGTGAATTGTCCCAAAACAGCAACATGACCCCACGAGACTACTTTAACTTTTGACTCTGGTGTCCTCCATTTCATGCGTTAGTTCTTTATACCTTTTACGATCAGGAATACTATTAGGGAAGTTTACACTAAATATGAATTACTTAGTGTTTCAGTTTGTAGGTTGAAATGTTTAAATTTAATAATTTGTTTTGAGACCAATAGTCTATCTCAGGATAAATGGCATCAAATAACCAATGCTAAGAAGAGGTCATACTCATAGTCCTTGCAATGCAATCTACAACTAAGGACGACATAGCAACACTAACAATAGTTGCCACAATGATAGAGGAATAGCAAGGAAAATCTCATGAAAATACGAACCCTATGACCATCAACTACCAAACTTGGATAAGGAGAATGTTCGCATGTCCATACCAATCTTCATCTTGCACATAGTAAGTATGGTAGAAATTTATGATGGAAATTTGAAATGTAACCAGTTTCTTTTCCCTCTCATCATTACAAGGGGAATAAAGAGAAAGGTTGGGAAATGAAAGGTCATGGAGATAGGAGAAAGGACAAGAGTCATGTTGAACTCCAATAAATACTAAAATTGTACTCAAAGAAGAGGGATTTTTTCTCTTCAATCATTGTATATTTCTAAACTATTTTGGGAAAGATAATATCAACTAAAGTTGGGGAGATTTCCTTGAAGATTTGATGTACTATTGTTAAAAATATTAATATTGAGAAGACCTCATAGAGAAGAAAGCAACTATTTTAATAAAAATATATATTATTCACATGGCCTATAAGGACACATTTGCTAATAGACTATTTTGATGCCCTTTATATCACTCTTGTAGTTTTATTATTCTTCCTCATGTTATTATTTTAAGCATATGAACTACCAATATATGTGATATAGTGACTTAGACCATTGTAGTTATATATTCATATGCATGTGTTATATAACTTTATTTCTTCATTACATCTATCTAAGTGAAGCTATTGCTAGAGTAAGTTTCATGTCGTTTCTCATTTAGTTATCAATAATTTTCTCATGACTAAGATAGGATAGAGTAGAAGTAGTTTAGATTTCTTTCGTGCATATACATATCCTTCATATACATCTTTTGTTTGCATAATCATTCATAATTCACCTTCATCGTGGTCTGGGTCACAATTAGAGTGGGTTATCTATTCCAAATGGTGACACGTATTGTTTGAGGGAAACATTTAGCAAAATATGACTCCAAATGGTGAAAATTATGGTACAAACAATACTTAGTGAAAATATGACTCTAGAGCTTCTAATTTGAGTAACCTTGGTGTTGACAAAGGGAAATTTTAGACACATCAACAGAGATGGTGCTAGAAGGAGGGGTGCATGATAAGCCTTCCCATGTGGAGTCCCTTCACTTAAATTTTAACCATCCCATGCCTCCTCTCCATACCTATATATGGGATAACCCATTGAGTATTCTCTGACAAAAAAAGGCATCTCAGTTGAGATAGTTAATCTCTTGTCAAATCCAAAATTTAATGGTGAAGGGAATGTCTCTGCACTCATGCACCTTAATAAGTTTGACATCACTCATTGGAATATAAATATTGTTTAGGACAATGAAATATGTGTACTATTCATCCTCACATTCGAAGGGTGAATTAAAACCTGGTTTAGGACATTGCCAATGAAATCAAATCATAGATGGAAACAATTTATGGAAATGTTTATCGCTTCTCATGGAGATTATGTCTATAATGAACTATTTGATCAACTTGCATAAATCCCTAGGCTAGAAAACAAATGTGTCATAAATTATTTTTAAGAGTTATGGAGATTTATTGTACATTTCTTGAAGATGACAAACCCTTAGATCAACAAATCCTTAATTGGTTTTCATATGTTGCCTTTATTTCTTAAGAGTGTGATTTGGATTATCAAACCATCTCTCATTCACAATATTAGGGTCTAATCAGGGGTCACGGCTATGGGAGAATCTTTATCAGAAATATAATTTTTTTTGTAAAATCATGAATATAATTTTTTTGTGTGATGAATCCCTCATTGAATAAATCCTATCACTTTCAGAATTTGAAGATATTAATTTACTTTATACAAATTTGTTCAATAATAATCACCCACATGAGCACCCATCTTTTTATCATGCATTACACTCTTCACATTGCTCTTTTAATGATAAAAATTTGACTGATAAACCAAAAACCAAAGAGTTCCCATCCTTGATCAATCAATCATTATATCCTTGTTCATCCATCCATGACACATAATTTTATCAATCATTTGCAATATGGATTTCTCAAACATGATAAATCACAATCTGATGACCCCCTTTTCGACAACTACCTTTGTGTTCCATAATTGAATATGTGTACCCACCTATGATTTGTTGGTCTTATACAATTTGATATTTCTGACCTTAATGCACCAATGCTAATCATATAAAATACAAAGTGAGTAAAGGATAACGAGTTCTTGTATATCCATGAAGAGATCACATCGAATTCACAACCTATCACCATACAAGGCATGTGAAATATTGAGCCGATCCAAGACCCTTTATCATTTCAATCCACTCTATAATTACATATTAATCCTTAGGAGCAAATACATTTCTCTTGATTGGATTCTATATTAATAATCCAACACTCATCACATGATTTATTTGATGTCATAGTATAAGCTTCGGAGTCATATTTTGCCCAATGCTTCCCTCGAAAAATTAGCTATCATCTCTTGTGTCAAAATGCAGAGTATGTGAAATTTGTACCCATGGAGTTTCTCATCGATAGTGTGAGACACTCCAATTTCAACCGATGGTTATGTCAAGTGCTCATTATCTTACTTTGACACCTAGAATGAACAATGCCACCCCCACCCACTTCAAAACTCTCTCACAAGGTACATTTCACACAAATTTCATTTTTTAGTCTCATCAAGTATGTCACTCATTTTCTATTTCTTTCCAACCATAATATGAATATCATTGTAAATTCTATGATGGAATTGAGTCTTGGTTGGAGGAATACTACATGTCTACCTGTATCTTGAATCATAACACCACCAAATTCAAATAGCTGAGTGGAAACTTGTTTGATTCAGTCCCTCCTATCTTTCATGCCTTAATGCTTCATTCCCTGCAGTTGGAATTCAATGAATATGGGGTTACATGTTTAGAGTTACTTGATAAGCTTCACTAACACTATGCCTACAATTAGCATTCCTTCAGGCAGTGTAAGATACGTTAGGAGTAGGATTAGCATATTTCATTTACTTCCTTTGTCCATGCATAACTGATATGCTTTCTTTTGTTTTCGTTTGAATAACATAGATTTGGATTTATCTTGGTTTATTGTATATACACCACCAACTACGATTAGTCTAGTTTTCAATTCATGAAGGTTTGCTTTAGTTGAATTTTATTTTCATCGAAGATTTCTTGTTTTTATTTTATTTCTATCCATTTTGGTTGACTAAAAGCTTGGATCAACAACGATTTTCGTCCATCTTCATGAGGAAACCATGTGCAGGAATCCTTTTAGACTACAAGATTCACTTATTTTTGCATCATTTGATTTGATGTTGATAGTTGGACAACCAATTACCCCAAAATTGTGAAAGAACATTTGTTGAGGAATACATTAGAGGTTGACCAATATTGAAACTGGATTGAAGGAATCACATTGTATGTTCACAACCTTTCTGAGGATTGTGTCTATTGAACAAGAAATCATTGAAGTGATTGTCACTCTATGATAGAGGTGGTGCTTATCCTAGAGGAACAAGTCATTAAGTTTCACTCTCCATTTAATGATTCAATCACAATTATATCTAATCTCAAGGATATTGATTAATCAAATTTCTCTCAAGCACACTTGGTTATTGAAAAACTAAGGATCATCATAGCTCTATTCATTTTCTACCCAAGTGGAATATTTCCAAATATATTTTGATCAAGGAAAGATATATTCATTTGAAATGTTTAAGGAAGACTCATGTATTCAAAGAATTTCCATTTATCATGAAACATGCATATCATGTTGTAGCATAAGTTTAGGAGTTAGAAGAAGTGGAGAGGAAATAAATATCACGCAAGGCCAAAGAAGATAAATCTAATAGACAACAAATTGGAGTTATGGCCAACCCTTTCCCCTTGAAGCACAAGGCCCCAAAATTGAACTCAAAGATTTCAAAAAATCATGATGAAGAATTAGTAGTCATCGCTAGCACTAAAACCCATATGAATGAAATAAAATCTGTGTAATATTTCTCACAGATTAGTCTTATCAAGAGGCTGCAAATTTGTGGCTAGTTGGAATCCATGAAACTCCTTAAAGATACTATAAACACTCAAATAAGATCTCTTTCTCAATTTACTTTCTTTTCTCACTACATTTATTTGATCTTCATTTATCCAAACTTTTATTTTTTAGTTGTAGCACATTTTAGGCTTAGTTCATCTCCTAATTTTTAGTGCATCTCTTTTTTTTATTTTATTTCCTCATCGTCCTTTCCATCTCGAGGTAGTTCATTCTCTAGTTTTTGTTTATATCATGATTCCTATTTGTATCTAATAAAATACATACATCTCACTATTAATTGTCTTTCATAAGAGGTACCTTCGCAGTGGAAACAAGCATGAATCAACTTGCATCTCTTTCCTAGATCATGACCACAATTATTGGTCTCTATTTAATATGAATTAGGATTGTTTTAGAATATTTTCATATAAATCCAACCACAATTATTGGTCTCTATTTTAATATGAATTATGACTCTTTTAGAATATTTTCATATAAATCCAACCATGAATGAACATAGTCATTAATCAATGGTAATTCTTACATATTGGCTAGTGAGAAGATCCTATGTAATGGGGGAACCATCCACACACTAATGTAGGTACTCATGTGAAGGGTGAAGTATCAAAGTATAAAGGTTGAAAACCAAAATGGATATCATTATAAAGCTAGGTGTAGAAAATATACAAATAAATATCAATAGCCAGCATTCATCCATAAGGACATTGCTTTCCCATCCAACAAATTCTAAGCATGCACTAAATAAATCATGAAGGAATGGAAATGAAAGTTTGACGAGAATAAGGGAAATCCAGATCTTCGTCAGGGATATGGAAACTCTATTGTAGTGGAGCAACGTCTGTGATGTCGTGGTGACTCCATCAAGGCTATGGAGGATCACGAGAAGTGAAGAAACACCATCTAGATATGTATACATGCACCTACTGAAAAATATTTATTATCCCAGACTTATATCAGCCCCATGACAGAGACACTAACCCAAATCGTCGGCGCAGTTTAAGGAAATAAATAAATCTTATCATTGTTTTTCCTTTATTTACAATAGATAATCTTCACTAATCAATATGCAAGTATTTCTAGTGAGCCCGCCACGATGGAATCTTCCAGGTAACTATTGTGCATTATTTCCATAATTTTTGAACTTAAAAGTAATTTTATGACCATCTACATTTTTTTTCTTATCGGTTAGAAAAGACTATGAGACATTCTAGCTATGCCCAGTGTGTCACCATTTTTTGTACATGCACAAAATCCCCACCAATTTGTTTCTCTTACCATCTATTTAAGATCAGAAATTGGCTCCCCCTCCAATTATTCATACTAAAACCCTCACGAAGGCCAAGATCCCCTCACACTCTCTTGCTTTATCTTTTCTGGTTCTTCCTCAGTTCACTTAGACCCTTCGAGCCTCATTTTCACAAGTCCCTTCCTCTTGCACTGGTGCATAATGTACCAGTAAATGCACCCTTTCTTCCACCTCCACATTTGCCTGTTAGTGATTTCTTTGCCAAGACACCAACCACTTTTCTCTGAACTTGACCAATAAGCCGATGCGCTTCCTTTAAACTTCACTGGCACACATATTTATCGCCGACCAAGTTCGCATGATCAATTCTAACATATTGATAATGTTCATGAAATTGTCTTCGTTGCACGCATGCCCTTCACGGACTAACTTCTTCCACTTTCACTGATGCATTGCATAACAGCAAGCTCGTTTCTCTCTCATCGATGCACTTCTTGTTTATAAATTTCCTTCTCTCATTGTCGATTCGTGAGTGGAAGAATGACGACCTCTTGGCATCACCGAGAGTATCGACAATGATCTTCATCCTCTCGCTAACATTGACTTGGTTAGCAAGACATGATTTCATCTTGAGAACAATCTTATCATCGGCCATCTTGGATACTCGTCGCATTGTCACTCGGTCTCCTAAACGTGTCTGATGACTAAAATTTTCATTCCTATTTAGATAGATGATCACTCATTTTCTATCTCTCATGATAAATTTCATGATCCCAGTCATGATAGATCTATTTGTATCACCAGTAGCTTGCATTTGTGTACCAAGTCATCTTGTTTACTTTTTGTTTCTTGGTTATATGTCTAAACCAAGATTTTGAAAGTGTCATCTAGCATCATATTCGTTAACCACAACACCTTTTGGTCTTCCACTGGCTTTCAAAACACACCTTGACAGAAATTTGGTTATTTCAGCTTCTAGATGGTACTAAGCGCGCCTAATGTTAGTTTGTTGTTTTTGTAGGTTTATAATTCTATGCTAATAACACATAAACACAAATTCAATGGATGAACTAAGACCCTGTACATCGCATATGACACAGAAATTTACGGAATCTATTTTGAGTGAAGCAACTTCGAACGCTGGACCTGAACTTTCATTAAAAACACGTTATTGAGACTAATTTTTGCGCATTGGTCGAAGTAAATTTTCGATTGCCAGAATAGACTAATTTTATGATGCTTTCCATTACGATTCCAATGCAGTTCTCACAAAATCAAAAATTGAGGTCCGCAAATGTCAAAACCATCATCGGGAGATTTCTTGCCTGTCTCAGCAGTTGTTACACCAATGGGATGCTTGAATGGAATAGTTAGTGGGATCGCCAAAAATTCCTGTATGTGCTCTTCATGCCATAACAAAAGAGACTCCAATCTAACTTTGTATGGGAAAGGTATGAGTCTTTGAATCTTCTAGAAATGATGTTGGCATAGGTTTACTTTGGTTCTCTCTTTCTCAAAGCTACATTGGGTAAAAGGTTTTCTTTCACACAATCCATTTTAAGGCTTAAAATTTAAATTATTTAAATTTAATATTTACGAAAAGATGAAAGCATATGAAAGAGGAGAAATATAGGCCGAGATATCAATGCACTTGATGGGAGAAAATGGAAACAACTACTCCGAAGTCAGCGGCGAAGTTAATTTAAATAACTCTGAAAATCATCAGTCCACATAGGAAAGGTTCAAAGGAACTTCTTCGTAGCTAATCAGAGGCAATGATGGGAAATACTCTAATTTTCTCAGTAAACTTAATGAGAAGTGTGCAGATTCAATTGATAAACTTGATTGGAAGGGCTCTGGAGTAATCGACAAGGTTAAAGTAGTGAAGTTCGATGGCAGCAACAAAATAAATAAGAAGTATGTTGGTGCCATCGACAAAATTGAGATAATGAACTCTGGCTCTCGAGTGAATTGCCTCCAATACATCAACGATGATGAGATTATGTGTTGAGCGATTTTCTCTAAGATTTCAAGGATGAATCTGGTGCATTTTCTCTGCCAAATCGAAATTCATCGTCTTCCTGTACATTGAAAAAATTCATGTGGCCATGTTCGGTGTCTCACCTTGATAAATTGTGAAGAGAGAGATTCAGAGAGAAAGAATACAATATATTAGAATATATGAAGAAGAGTACAATGAGAAGTAAGTCTGAAAAAGTACTATGCAATGGGAGATGGCTGAGCTAAATAGGCTCAAGCAAATCAAGAATAGAAAGTACAGTTGGCTAGGACAGCTGGCAGTGTACAGTCAGACTGTTGAGGTTACATTATATTTAACACTCCCTCTTAAACTCAACAGTTACAAATATCATCATTGATTATGCTTAAGTGTTGTTTCTGAAAATACTTTCTTAGTGTCTTTGTAAAGATATCAGCACGCTGATCTCGAGAACCACATAATTGTAGTGCAATATCACCATTATTGACTAGCTCACATATGAAATGAAAACGAGTGTCAATGTGTTTTCTTTTCTTGCGAAACACATGATTTTTGGATAAAGTAATTGTTGAAGTATTGTCAAGGAAAATAGGAGTTGGATCCTTTTGTGTATGTAACATATCTTTCAATATTCTTCTCAGCCACACAGGTTGACAAGAAGTTGAGGCAGCAGTGACATACTCTGCCTCTGCAGAAGATATTGAAACAATTGGCTGCTTCTTTGATGCCCATGAGATTAGGTTTGTGCCCAGTTGAAAAACATGTCCATATGTTCTTTTCCTGTCATCTAGACTACCTGCAAAATCACTGTCTATGTAACTAGAATGTTGATTACTATCAGATTTAGTGTACCATAAGCCAAAATTGAGAGTTCTTGCAATATATCTCAAAATTCGTTTTGCCATTTTCCAATGAGAATATTTGGGTGATTCCATGAATCTAGAAACAAGGCTCGTTGCATACATAATGTCAGGCCTAGTTGCTATCAGATACAACAAACTGCCTACTAAACTTTTGTACAGGGTAGATTCCACTGTAGAACCTTCATCATTTTTGCTCAATTTTGTACCTAATGGTATGGGGGTTTCCGCTGGATTGCATCCTTCCATGCAACCTATTTTGATGATGTCTGCTGCATACTTTTGCTGATAGACAAAAATCCCTTTGGCTGATTGATGAACCTCAATCCCTAAAAAGTATTTCATTATGCCAAGATCTGTCATCTCAAACTCAGATTGCATGGCATGTTTAAAATCTGTTAACTCAAGATTTCCTGTATAGATCATGTCATCAACATATAAATATACAATCAAAATTTTACCGTGTTGATCTATTTTGGTGTAAAGAGTTGGCTCATTTTGACTTCTGATGAACGCACTTTTGATCAAATAAGTGTCAATTCTGTTGTACCAAGCTCTTGGAGATTGCTTTAATCCATACAAGGCTTTCTTCAACTTATATACTTTGGTTTGGTGCTCTTGGACTTCAAATCCAGGTGGTTGATCGACGTAAACTTCTTATTCTAAGAAACCATTCAGGAATGCTAAATTGACATCCATCTGGTATACTTGCCATTTGTGTTGTGCTGCTATGGCCAATAGAGTCCTTACAGTGTCTAATATTGCTACTGGAGCAAAAGTTTCACCATAATCAGTACCTGGTTATTGTGGGAATCCTTTGCCAACAAGTCTTGCCTTGTGTTTTTCAATCTGCCCTTTTTCATTGAGTTT
>CBVK0100069140.1:0-15040 GCA_900067695.1 Picea abies
GAAATCGTGTATTACTGTATCTATGTGTTTATGGTTGCATCTCTGATATATTTCTGTTATATTACTGGATATACGCGATATCTCTGTTCATTTCTTTATTATATCTCCGCTCTCATTTCGTGCCGAAACTAATCCGGATTAGCGTATGTGACACAACCAAAAACTTTTAAGTGTGCAACATTATGCTTCATACATGTCCAAGCTTCTTGAGGAACTTTGTTTTTAACACTCTTTGTTAGAAATCTATTCATGATGTATATTGTAGTTGCTACTTCCTCAGCCCAATACTCATTTGACAAATGTTTGGGTTCCAACATATTGTGTGTCATTTCCATGATGGTTCGATTCTTCCTCTCTGCGACACCATTATGTTGTGGTGTATATCGCATAATAAATTTCCTATGAATACCATGAACTTTAAAAAATTTCTTAAGATATCTTGAAGCATATTCACCACTTCTATCAATTCTTAGAACCTTGATGTAATAACCACTTTGCTTCTCCACAAGTGATTTGAAATACAAAAAACAACCGAATGCATTAGATTTATGTTTTAGAAAATAAATCCATGTTTTTCTTGAGAAATCATCAATAAATGTAATAAAATAGGTGTTGCCTCCTATATATGGTGTTTGCATTGGTCAACATATATCTGACTGTAAAAATTTTAGTGGATCTTTTGCTCTATATGTCTTGCCAACTGGAAATGACTCTCTATGTTGCTTTCCAAAGATGCAGCCTTCACATATTCTTTCTGGTTTTTCAATTAATGGAAAACCTTTCACCATATCCTTTGTATGTAGAATCTTCAGACCTCCAAAGTTAAAATGTCCAAATCTGAAATTCCATAGCCATGAATCATCCTGCACTACAGATTGGAATGTTACCTGCAACTCTGAGCCACTGTCTTCTTCCTTCTTGAAACTGCGCGCACTACCTTTTCCTTCCTTGGAACAGTGCACACTTACCTATTCGCTTTCTTATTTGATTGCAATGTCAGCGTGCACATATTTTGTTTCATGGATAGCTTGCACTATTTTTCTCTTTATGGTTGGCTTCAATTTCAATGGAAACACTATGTTGCTTGTCATCTAAATTCTTGTAATAAGTTGGTTGTTTGGATATCTGTCCAAAATAACATATTGATTATCTTCCATGTAGATTCTATACCCTTTTTGTAATAGTTGTCTTGTGCTCATCAAATTATGTTTTAGACCAGAAACATAATATCCATTATGCATAAACTTTTGCTCCCCCTACCTAGTTAAAATGTTAATATTGCCTTTACCCAAGAAAATGACTTGGATATCTATTCGAAGTGTAAATTTAGTTTGGACTGACTTATCCAAACTAGAAAACAATTCTAAATTTCTTGTCATGTGATTACTACAGCCTGAGTCTAAATAACATATGTCACTTAGACTTTCTTGAGCGACATTGCATTCAACTAGTGAGATTATAGGAATCTATTCATCATGTGCCATAAATATAGGACTCGAGGGAGTATTTGTGATGCTTGATTGATCTTGACCTTGCTTATTTTGATTATATTGTCTCTTCTTGCATTAATATTCATAATTTCCAAAAATTTTATAGTAATGGCACTCAATCTTTGATTTATCAAACCTCTGACCACTTGACTAACTAGTGTTTAGATTTTTACCTCTACCACCAGTATTTGCAGGACTGCTAATGTGTCTACCTCTAGCAAAACTCCTTCCTCTTCCTCTACGATTATATCTCTCCCTTCCTTTTCCACGGCTTATTTATGACTGTGCGGAAAAATCATTTTCTAATGACATATTTGACCTATTCAATCTGTGTTCATGATTAATGAGGGAGGCTTGCAGCTCATCTAGACTAAACTGACTTAGGTCTTTGTTATCTTCCAAAGTCACAAGAAGAGTATCAAATTTAGGAGGAAGACTCCTAAGTACCTTCTCAACAACCTTTCTATCCTCTATGGTTTCTCCATGAGACTTAATATGATTTATCATGCCAATAACATGGGTGTAAAAGAATTATACAGAATTTTAGTCTTTCATTGACAAATTTTCAAAATCTCTTATAAGAATTTGTAATTTTTAATTCATGACTTTGTTTGTACCTTGATCAGAATTTTTAAAATATGTCCCATGCTTCCTTGGATTTCTTTTTTGATGCTACTCTTGGGATTATTCACGCATACATGGCATGATGTATGTAAAACATTGTCTTTCCATCCTTCTTCCTTTTATCTTTCAAGGCATCCTTCTCAGCTTGTGTGAGGGAATTGTATGTTTCCTGATATGTTGGTTCCACATATCCATTTTTAACTATCTCCCACACATATTGACCCTGAAATAGTGCCTTCATGGTCAAGGACCATAACTCATAATGTTTTCCTGTAAAAGTGGGAGGTTTCATATTTGAAGTAGAAGCCATGTTTTCACCTTCCAACATAGTTGTTTCTCTTTAATATTTCTCTTGAAACCTACTCTAATAAGCCTTCTCTGATACCATATCTCGGATCTACAATGAGAAAATTTTACTCAACACAGCGCAGTTGAAAATACCATACAGTTAAATTCTTCGTCATTGATCTCTCGAGACTTACCACCCAGTTTCAATAATGTGTTGTAGACTACGCGTTGTGATGATAACACTAAACAAAGTAATTTATTGTCATAAAATTAACACTTTTCTACTCAAGCACATACAATCACATATATGCTTTCAGTGCAGATTCAAGAACATATAAAGCTACTTAATCTTGCACAAAAACAAAGAGAATGAATTTTCAAAGTTTTTGAACACATAAGAACTCATAAATACTCATAAATATGTCAACACAAAAAAAATTAATATATTACCAACTTGAATATTACACATGGTTATAGGATACAAAACTATGCATACCTTTAGCTCCAACAACTTCTACACACTTTCAGAAACCATAGCTTGTGCTCACAGACTTTTCCAACTTCCTTGCACAACTATTGTTGCTTCTAACTATCAACTATCTCACTACTTTTGTGTGTCTATATGTATCGATTCTTTACAAACTTAAAAATATATAAACTAAGAATGAGACTTCCTGTAGAAGTAAACCGAATCAAACATTTAAGACGACAATAAATTTGACTGACTCCATATGCATAACAGAGCTTGAGAAAAATAAAAGATCGTCTCATTAATAACACTCATGCTAACACTCTTGTTTGTCGTGTCTGGCTGAGTAACATATATGCTTTCCATGACAGATAGAGTTAGCATAAGCATAAATCTCATGACTTGTAATTAATATCTCCAACAATATCTATAACAAAATTGTTGATATTGAAGACCCATTGAAAGATTTCATGTCTCCAAGAGACTCAGATGGACACAAGATGCACACTTACTGATGTGAAAATAATAAAGGTTTGTGTATAAAAATTGCAAGTGGAAAATGTATGTGTCTTGGTAAATTGGATCAAGTTGCAAGAACATAAAAATTATTGAGTTTTTACTTAAAATGAACAGCAAAAACAGTCATAAACAACTATCAAAATAAGCACATAACACAGCAAAATGATAAAGGAGTTCACCCCTCTTATAGGATACATATCCTGGTCCATATTCCAATGGATTATTTTTATTATATGCTCAAAATTGTTAATACAGTTCTTTACAATGCTCAAAATGGAAAATAGATGGCTCCAATGATTCCAGAATGTCCAAAAACTCATGTCTGGGCTCTTTCTGCACCTGGTTTGACCAAAAATTGAAGAAAATACTCTTCCTAGAATTTTTTCCCCAATACTTGTTGTCTCTACTCTCCAAAACGCACCCACTGTGAAAAAACTCATCCTCCCCTCACCAAACCTATCTCCCACATGCAATGTGGGTCGTGGGCAGATTTGTCGCACTGTTACCCGAATTAGCGCCCTTTCTAGTGAAGATCTAGATCTCATGGATCATGTGGCCAAGTGTTCGGATAATTTTCCACACTCGTCATTAGTTCCCTGTCGGTTCCATACGTGATTGGTCACATGGAAAGGTTTTTGGTTGTGTGACCAAGGGCTGGGGCTTAGCCCCGACCCTTTTCCCCACCGACAAAAACATAGGGTAAGTTTAAATGTTTGTTTTAAAACTATAGTGTTAAAAACAATTGTAGGCATGTTGGTGGCCTAGCCTACATAAAACTTACCCCTGACGAAGGTCATGGGTTTGACCCCTACGGAGCCAAAAAAAAATTTATACAACAAGAAGGGGGTGCCACATGGTGACCCCTTAGTGGGCCACGTGGCACCCTATTATCGGCCACCAAAACCTTCCACATGTCGACCAATGATTGGTCCACACCACCACTTTTCCACATCACCCTACCATTTTAACAGTCCATTCCACCCTTCCACATCATTTGTACAGTTGTACTAACTGTACAATCATTTTCCATGTCAACCTGTACAAACTGCACAGACAGCAAAATTTGCTTGTTTAGGAAAATGGACAGAACAACATATATTTTCCATACAGACTCTGTTTGATCCCGTTCAAGTTGCGTTGGGATCGTGATGATGATTTCCATGCAATGAAACCATTTTCAATCAATTTTGAACACTTTTATTCTTGATCATTTTTTTTATCCCCTGGATCACTCCTCCCCATTGAGAAGATTTTGGACCTCCAAAAGACTATTTTTAGTCAATATGTAGATGAGGGTACAGTTCCCTCATCCTTCCAACCTCAATCCATTTATCTTTTCTTGGATTTGTTCCTTTGAGACCAACACAAAGGTACTCCACATTCCCTCATTTTGAAGTTCTTGTCTTTCTGTCAAGGATTGTATCCTCGTGTAATTCTTAAATATATTCTGGCGATAATTCTTCTATTGAAGGAATTTGAACATGCTCTCCTTGATCATAAATAAAAAGAGGCTCATACAATATAAAATTCTCAACATTAACAACTACATACATTTTCATATGAGGAAAATTCAAACATAAGGAATTGTTAGCAAATTTTTTCAAGACTCTTAAAAGGTCCATATCTTATTGGTTTCATATTTTTACCTTCTCCTTTAAGCCTCTCTTTGCTAATGAAAAGCCCAACTTCATCACTAACTTGGAAACTATGATCAACATGATGCTTGTCATGTCTTGTCTTGTACTTGGCTTGGCTCTTTTCCAACTGTTCTTGTACCATTCGATGCACCAATTGAATTTATTCAATGAACTTCTTTTTTCTATCAATGTCATAATGACCATCAATAGAAATATCCTTACCAAAGATAAAATATAAAGGATATTTTGGAAAGTAACCAAAACATGCCTCAAATGGAGATGTTTGAGTCGATGAATGCTTATCCCAGTTATAAGCATGTTGAATTTAGTGTAGGCGCTCATCCCAAAGAATAGGATGTTTGTTGCAATAACCACGAAGAAGATGTACTACTCTTATATTCACCACTTATGTCTGACCATCAGTTTGTGGATGAAATGTGGTGCTCTTTTTCAACTTGTTGTCCATGAGTTCCCATAAGCTTGACCAAAATTTCCCAATAAATCGAGAATCTCGATCAGAAATAATGGATTTGGGAAACCCAAAATTTGCCATACATGTTAGAAGAAAATTTGTGTTGTTTGTTCAGTTGTAACCAACTTCTTCCTTTTTTAACAAGAACTGGGAAAATTTCTATTAAAAAGGTGTGGATAAATCCACTGTAGTACAGAAAATGGTCATGCAAGGCCTTCGACAAATAGATGCTTTGAAGATTGGGACTTCTATTACAAAATTTGCAACCCCTGAATTGTCGTATTTCCTAACTATAACATTTTTGTTGTATTTTGAAGAATACGGCCTCTAGAAAAATCCATTTATGCATAGAAAAAAACAAAACATAGAAAAATAAAATTACTGGATCAATTACATGGTTCCTTTTTTACCTCCGAGTGTCCATAGTTCTCCAAAAATGGGTTTGATGCAGGCTCATTGAGGTATGGGACTTGATTCACTGTGTTAGAAGTTAAATTCCTAGAAGCTCGTTGGTTGTTAGTTGGGGTGTTGGGCTACTTGTGTTCTCTTTCCATCAAGTCCATATCACCCTGCATAATATCCAACTGACTACTTTGTTCCTTGATTTGGCTTCGTTGGCTGTAGATTTCGTCCTATAATCTTTCAATTAGGTGCATGTGCTGAGAGAGAGTTTCGATATTGAAGGTCAATGTGGATTTGATTTCTCCCATGTGTATTCTCAGCCTTTGACACCTTGCACAGTCTTTCTCATGGTCCTACTAGTATTGACCTATAAATAAATCCAGTGAATTCATGCTCCTTGGCTCAATATGAGCCTTCTTCTTATTTTCCATGACGCTAAGATGGGAAAAGTCCTTCAAGTGGCAAGGGAGGGTGCCCCAGGCACAGTGCGGTGAGAGAGAACAAGATCTGGGCTTTCCCATAGGAGGCCACGCTGAGAATTTCTGGGTAGGGTGGTTCAAAGAGGAAACAGAGGTTAATTCAAGGAGAAAAGGTTCTAGAATAGGATCAAGAGCAATTCTCCACAAGAATAGGATTGCTCGGTATCTCTGGTTTATGCCTCCCCAAGAAACAATTACTGCATAATTCATTTTTAACTGATAAATCTCAAACTTTACATGGTAATATGTACTTGGGCCCTTCAAAACTTCGAGCTAAGGAATGAACCCTTTATCATCTTGATGATTCCACATAGCTTCATGATTGTTGCATGCTCATCCCATCTTATTCATAGGCTTAGAAGATCTGACACCCAAGAACTCAGTTGGATAAATGATAAATCCATCCCACACCATGATGAATTGATCATTCCAATTCTCACTAGCATGATTTAAACTCTACTAACAAGTACGTGTCATAACTCCTTCCAGTTCTCACGATGGAGCACCAAGTCTCCCCTGGCCTCTTTGTACGTTGGCTTAAGATATTGTGGGTTATCATTAAACAAGGGCTGATAAACCTTCCTCATCCTCCACGCCTAAGGTTCTGGGTGGTTTTCTGATGGCTAAAATTGGCCATTTTGTCTGCTTACTCATTGTTACATCTCAGGAAATGGAAGAATTTGGTCTTTAAAGTCCTCATGAGTAGGTGAAATCTGTCTATTACCCTCTTTAAACTCAATTTTTTTGGTTCGTAGCCCTATATCATCATTCTTATGATAACCTTTGAATCTCCTACTATGTTCAGGTTTTGAATTTGACTTTGATTTTCTAGATGAAGGCCTTTTATAAGGGCATACACCTCTTCTTTATTGTTAGTGTCCTTCCCTATATTCTAGTAATAGTTCAAAATTATTTTTCCTCTAGATTCGAAGAGAATCCCCCCTCCTCACACCTACCTCCCTTGGGCTTCCCTTTTAAGTGACATCAAAGCAAAGTGTGTGATCTGATTGTCCTTGAATGCACTCTTCTATTTTAAGGATAGAATGAAGCTTCCAGGAAGATCTATGTATAGAATGAAAAATCTTGGTGTATTAGAGGTTAAAGCTTGTGATCCAAGCCCACTTAGAGTTGTTCCAATTAGACATGTCTTCGATGCTCAATTTTTTTGTATTCATAACCTCTATCAGTTGATTTTTGGACTTCCAAGACACACTTTGGGGTTGTGACTTTTTTCCCTCAGAAATTTTTCTATTCCTTGTTAGCCATATTTTTCAGCATACATGTTTGGGAATGGACTTTCAAAGTCTTTTAAAGATTGATTTTCCATGAAGGGAGCCTTGCTAATATCTTTCCCAGTGCCCCAAGAAGGGATTTAAAAATGAAGGCCATCTTATCTGGTTGTTCAGTTCTCTGTAGACATATTCTCAGACTATTATAGAGAAGGACCATTTCCAAAAGAGGTGTTGCATTGTATCTAGGTTCCTTTGGCAGAGAGCACAAGTGAAGGGACCATGCAAGTCTCTTTTCATCAATTTTTCTCCCGTTAATATTTTTCCATGAGTTAGGGACCAAATGAAGATGTTTATTTTGGGTAGGGAATCATGGCTCCAAATTTTTTTCTATTTGGTTGAAGGTTGTAGTGCCCTTGAACTGGAAATGAGGATCTTGTATCCTTATTTTACTATTTACCTGTCTATTCCCCACCCTCGACTGTCCTGGAGATCCTTGAGTAAAGGAGTTTCTCCTTTAAGAAGAGATATAAACACTTGGGTTTGATTCTACAGGTGAGTGAGGGATTCCCCTAGGTTCCAAGACTTCCATGATCCATCTTCATTCCAAGACAATATATCAAAAAGAGTGAGATTTTTTCGTGAAGTCATACATCTCTTCATATTGTTGATCTCTTCTACTCTAGGTGTGGGATCGGTTCCCAAAATTGGGTCTTTCCAGAGCCTAATAATTTTTCCATTTCTAGGGATCCATGAAAGGTGCTCTTTAAAGAAGGGAATTGAGACTCTTATCAATTTCCAGATTTGTGAACAAAGTTGAGTTTATGGGATAGAATCCATGAATCGTTTCCTGGCACCCAACTTGTATTTTTGGTTATGGTCGTTTTCCACTATTATTTTCTTCCCAAAATAACTCTCCATAGTAATTTCTCTCCCATAGCTATATTGGTGACTTTAGGGTCTCTAATTCCATGTCCCCCACTGTTTTTAGGAGAGGATATTGTAATCCAATTTACGAGATGAAATTTTTTGGAATTGGTCTTTCCCCCTTGCGAAAGAAATTTGTAGATGAGTTGGTCAATGTATTTCAAATCTACCTTTGGCGCTAGGAGGGAAGAAAATTGAAATAGGGGAAGAGAGTACGGAACTTATTTTATCAAAACCACCCACCCAGCTGGGTTGAGCCACCTTTTCCCCTATGACTCCATCTTTTCTTTGAATTTTTGAAGGCTAATATTCCATTATTATCCAAGAAGAATTTTTATGCAAATAAGGAGACCAAGGTATTGAAAGGTTATCCACTCATTTGAAATAGAAAAGCCCAATATTTCTGCAATCCCTAATCTACTTAGATCTAAAACATTACACACATAAATTTGACTTTTTTTCTTGTTCAGAAGCCCTCTTGAGGTTGAAAGGAAGGATTCCACTACCTGCTTGGTTCTTCTTTCCATGATTTTCGAAACACCACTCAAGAGGATCGTATCATCAGCGAATTTAGAGTGATTGATTCACTTTCCTCCTTGAGCTATTTTGATTCTTGGGATTTTTCCATTGGCGCATTCCCATTCTAGTCTTTGGTTCATAGATTCTTCCATAATCACATAAAGAAGGGGGGAGAGAGGGAATCCCTTCCTTACTCCTCTGGAGAATCTAAAGAAGGGGGTTTGTCTTCCATTTAGAAGAGGGATGATCCAAGGATTAGTAATACAAGTTCCTTTCTAGGATATAAACTCTTGGTTAAACCCAAAATGTTTCATCACTTTATACAAGAAGTCATTCTCTACTCTATTAAATGCATTTTCCATATCTATTTTAATTGTCATACCTGATTCCCCTCGAGAGTTGCTTGAGTGAGTTTCTTCTTGCACCAGGATGAAATTGCCCCATATTTTCCTTCCTTCCACAAATCCTCCTTGATTGGGAATAATCACAAATCTCAGAAAAGGAGTCAGCCTCTTAGAAATGATTTTATCCATAATTTTATAATAAATATTACAAAGAGATATAGGTATAAATATGTATAGAGATGTTGCTTCAAGATCTATTGGAATGAGTGCTAAAAAGGAGGAATTGGTGGCTCCTCCCATTTTTTTTTATTTGTGCACATATCTGATCATTATAATGAAGTCAAGATTGATAATGTGAAAACGTGTTTTGTATAAATGAAGCGTGAACCCATCTGGACCTAAGGATTTATCCTCGTTGAAATGATTGATTGCTTTTAGAATTTGTTTGTTGATCTTGCCATTATCTTCTTCTGAGATTTTGCTAGGAATATGACTGAGGAGAGAGTCAGTTGAGTCTTCGTATGAGGCTCTTTCCAAAGTATACAGCTTGAGTAAGTTGTTGGAATTTTGATGCTTAATTTGATCAAACTCTTTTATGATTTCTCCCGATTGATTTTTTATTTCTGAAATTTGATTTTTCCAATGTCTTGATTTTGTTTGCCTATGAAAGGAGGTATTTTGGTCTCCTTCCTTCAACCAAAGACTTCTAGAATTTAATCTCCAGGTGATTTCTTCTTCTTTTAACGCTTGCATGTACTCTTTGTGCACCTTTTGTTCATAAATTAATTGAATTTGGTGGACTTCTTTTGTCTCCATTTCCCCTTGTATTTTTTCTAGTTGATATTTTTTTTCTTTGACCTTAAACTAAATCAGAGTCAAGGAATATTTTTCCCATATTTTAAGAGTCTATTTTACCAATTTCAACTTCTACTCCCAGATGAACATCGTGGAACCAATGATCCATCAGTTCCAAACTATTGAAATAGTGGGATAGAAATTTGGGTGATCCATCCACAAGGGGTTAAATATGAAAGGAATAGGACCCCAGTTTATATGAGTTTCAAAAGCTAACAGGATAGGGTGATGGTTCGATCTTTCCCACAGAAGGATCGTTGAGTAGGTTGTGCCAGGAAATGAAAGAAAGGAGTTGTTGATTAAAAAATGGTCAAGAATGGTCGCAATGTGGCCTGGCCCTTCTCTTCTATTGTTTCAGGTATGAAGACATTTGGATGGGGGAACATTGTAGAGATCCATATCTGAGATTAGGTCATCCATTTTTTCTATGAATTGATCTCTTACTATGGATCCACCTCTCTTTTATTTTAACCCTTTTGTGGTGTTAAAATCCCTAGTTATAATTAGATTTTTGGGGAGAGAATCATTGGCTAGATCTAGGAGGGATCTTCAACACTCCAATTTTTCCAAGTAGTTATTTTTCATATAAACATTATTTATTGTATAGATCATACCTATGGATTTTTTGGTTAGAGACACCAACATCTAGAACTGGGACTGCAAGTGATCCTCTAGATTGAATTCGTCTGTGTTCCAAAATGTACAAATCCCTCATGAGGCACCTCTCAATCTGATTGATTTTCCTTTGTCGCTTTTCCAATTTTTTTTCATTTCTTGGAGGGTTTCTTGATCCCTCATTTTTGTCTCCTGGAGTAAAATTATTGAGGAATTTTCAGTTCATATCAGCTTTCAAACTTCTTCTTTTTTTTCCCTTCTCCCTAGTCCTCTATTGTTCTAGGAGACAACTTGCATCATTTACCAGTGGGTTTTGAGACCCCCCCTTTAGAGGGATAAGAATTTTCTCCCTTATGTTGGTTTGACTTGTTTTTTCCTGATTTAGTCTCTTTCCTTAGCGCTTCCTCTAAGGTTTTTTGGATACCTAATTCCTTCTCTCGGTCTGTTGTTGATTCCCTTTTGTTTATGTTAGATTTTCTTCCTTCTTTTTTATTTTGGTTGGCTGGGTGACCTCTAAATATGAATCACTATCAGAAATGTCTTGTTATTCTTCCATGGAAAAAATAGGAATCTCTAGAGGGAGGTTCAAACAAAAAATTGTTGTGTTTTCCCCGCTTTAGATCGTGATCTCTTTCTCTTTTCCTTTTATGTCCTCTTCTTATGTTTCTTATTTCCTTCTTTTTCCATTTTCTTCCTAATGGTCTCTGTGATCCTCCATATTATCTTCGTTTGGTAGTCTAGTGAACTTGTTATGTCTTGATTCTCCTTTCTGAGGTGAACTTGGGGGTATTTCTCCCAGATCTATGGATTTTTCACCTTTCCCTTGTGAGGGGTTCAGGCAAGTCGCATTCTCATTAGTTTTTTTCCTTTTCGGCTGATTTCATTGATCATGTTTCGATTCTTGTTTCTGGGCTTCTTTGTTTTGCAGGCAGGATTTCGCAAAATTCCCATATTCATAGCATGATTTGAATTTGAATGAGATTTTCTCATAGTCAACCTGTTGCACATAAGTCTAGTTATCCAGATTCAGCTGGATTGCCTCTGGAAGTCCTTTTTCCAGATACACTTCCACACAGATTATGGTGCAATATTGAATCCCTTCTCTTGGTTCATCACAATCGATGTATTTTCTCAATGAATTACCTATGTTTTTTAGGGTTTCATCATTCCAACAATGTAGAGGGAGGAATGGGAGCCTAACCTAGACAGGGACTGCTGAAGGAATATCATTTTATAGACTGAATTATGGGGTCCATTTATTGAGATACATTCCTCTTTCACCCATGACGTATGGACCACTACAAAATATTAGATCCCTATCTTCTTTTTTTCAAGTAGGAATGCAAAGAAACCCTTACTGCAAAAGGCAACACACATCTACCCCGGATCAGTTTTCTCCAGCTTAGCTATAACCATTGATGCATGGCTTTGGGGGAATTCCATAACCCTGTGAACTACCCTATCAGCCCATTTTCTTTCAATCTGATCACTAGTGATCGGGCCGAAGAAAGATGAAAGACCACTTTAGGAATCTCGTCCATCTGTTTTACAAATCTAGAGGGAGGATACTTGTGGGTATTTTCATAGGAGGAGATCAGTGCATGAAAGGCTTGAAGGTATGAGGACGAGGATCTTGGGGGGGAATCCCCCTCCTCAGAGGGTGCCATGGTTGACCTACTCAGAACTGCGTAATTTTGAAACCCTAGAAGCACCTCACTACAAAAACCCTAGCACTTGTAGTGTGCAAGGATTCTTGGTAGTAACCAGGTATTGTTGTAACCTGCTTCTTAAAAGGCATTAAAATACACATTTTTATGAAACGATCAACCACAACATAAATATAATCATGATTATTTTTCGACATGGGTGATCCTCCTACAAAGTCCACAGAAATGCTTTCCCTAGGACGATAAGGAATCTAAATTGGAGTATACAATCCTAACTTTATGTTGTTAGGCTTACTTGTAGCACATAAAGAACATCCTCTTACATACCGTGAAACACTTTCATTTATTTCAAGACAATAGAAATACCTTTGCAAATTAGCCATTGTCTTTCTTACACCAAAGTGGCCAGCAATAAGAGAAGAATGTGCTTCCCTTATGATGTTGACTCTTTCACCATGTGGAATACATAGCTTTCCAAGATGAAACAAAATTTTATCATGCACATGGTAATCCAATTCCTCAACTTGGTTAGAATGACACAATGTTGCATAAACCTCTTTGAAATCAACATCTAAAGAATATTGTTCAACATAGCTCTCATACAAGATAGAATTATGCTTAAGAATAATTGAAGCATTAACAATAGGCCTAGAAAGAATATCAAAAAAATTGTTATAAATTCCTTTCTTATACCTGATAACCAAGTGGAATTATTGTAGGAAACCCATCCATCTGAAGTTCCTTTCTTGTTGTAACTTTTTTTGTGATTAAAATTATTGCAATGGTTGATGATATGTGTGAATAATAGTTTTTTTTACCAACAAATAGTGTTTCCATTTTTTCACACTTTGCACCAATGCATAGAACTCCTTGTCATATGTAGATAATTAATCACAGCGTCAATTGCTATCATATGGTTGTGATTTTTGTTTCATCTCTCGAATCAAATCCTAAATCATGTTGTGTAGTTGCAGTAGTCTTTGGTTTCCCTTTGTTGTTCAACTTTTTGGGTCTCATTTTAGGATGAAGTTTCCAATAATGGTCTTCATCATGGCAATCTTTTGAACAATGTTTACATCAGAGTTTTTTTCCCTCTTTCTTGACTGAAGAATTCTTCCTTCCTTTCCCTTTGAATTTCCCCTTTCCTTTGTCTCCGTTATAAAATGGTTTCGTCCTACCCTCTTGATCCAGGTGGATATTGGTGACCACCCATCTATTCCACTGACCCCCACCATTGTTTCTTTTAGTTTTTCAGTTTCCTTAATTCTAGCACAATTTAGTATTTTTGGTAGTTTTTCGGGTCCTGAACTTCCAGAGCCATTTTGAGTCCCTAAACGACATTTTTTGGGAATCAACCGGTCGAAAAATATTAGTTAATTTTGAACCATGACATTGTTGTCAATCGTTGTATTCCTCAAATGGATCTTTCTAACAATGTATCATATGCATCAAACGGAGATAGTATGCCAAAGTTACGACCTAGGGAAATTGATGTACCAATTTACCCCGACGGGGCCCATATTATGGTGTTTCATCTCCTAGGGTTAGGTTTGTGGATGTTTAGGGTTCCCATTGTTTCTCAATAGCATATAGGCCTCTAAGCCTCATTGTAACACAGATTTCATAGGCATGTAGTCACCACATCTCTTATCAGAGATAATCTACCAATGCCCTAGCTATTTTATTTCTATTTTGTCTATAAACAAATTTTAGTTCTTTGATATTAATGAAATGAAGTGTTATTTCCATTGCATCTTTGTATTCATGGTTATTTGTGTATTCGGTTGCATTCCTACATAAATTTGGATCAGTGGTATCATATCAGTGTTCTATTTCTCGATCCTTCTTTGCATGTCCCCAACGAGGTCGAAGTTAGGGCTCGATCTAGTTGAACCTTGGCAATATCAGCCTTGCAAACCCCAACGGTCTCCCATGGGGGACAAAAAGAAAGATGAGGGAGTAGGATATCCTATCAAAATATTTCTCTAGGAGGCCCTTAAAGAAAAAAGGAACGCGATGATGGATAAATTCGCCCAAATCCTTCAACGATTGCCCACTTGCGGTGCATCTGCATCTAGTAGCCACTCTGGAGGTGCAACCCCTTTTAAGGTACAAGTAAACTTTGACACTCCCATATTCAGGGGTGATTTTAAGAA
Organism: Picea abies; assembly: GCA_900067695.1. NCBI lineage: Eukaryota > Viridiplantae > Streptophyta > Pinopsida > Pinales > Pinaceae > Picea > Picea abies. The sequence continues at coordinate 14,693 of CBVK0100069140.1, forward strand.
CCCCCCCTAAATTTATATGTATAATAAATGGGCGAATCCCCATGATACATAGGAAAAATTGAGGGCTATTTTATCAATAATATAAAATGTATATATAATTTTTTGGCGAATATTTTAGTCAATTATATAATCTTGTAAAATATTGGCGAATATTTCACTGAATTATAAAATCTTGTAAAATATTGGTGAATCTTTCACTGAATTATAAAATCTTGTAAAATATTGGCGAGTGGTGTTGGGTAAACAAATGGAATTCACACAACATTTCACCACATCTACTACAGTAAAGTTGACCAAAATTGACAAAGAGCATTTTGTATAGGCCAATTGCAAAATGTGTTTCAATCT
>CBVK0100069141.1:0-15040 GCA_900067695.1 Picea abies
ACATACCTGGTGTCCTTTCTATAGCCATGACACTTTGTATGGACTCGAGTGTCTGTTTGTCTTCAGCTCCAACTTTTCCACCATCTCGGTCGACACGAGATTATCGGTGCTTCCGCTGTCCACGACGACCTTGCATTTCCAACCCTTGGTTTTGCATGTGGTCCTAAATAGTCAGCATCTTTGAGCTGTGTCCTCCACCTCTTTCTCAGGTTTCAAGAGAACTTTATGCACTGTCAATGACTTCACACCTCCAGTGTCTTCATCCTCCACGTCACGCCTTTGCGCCTCAGCGACGTGAGCTTTTCCTCTATTCTTCTTCCTGTCTGGACAATCCACGACCTTATGTCCATCCTTTCCACATGTGAAACATGTGATCACTCCTCCTCGCCCTCTTCCTCGGCCTCGGGTACAAGGAATTACGTTGGCATCAGCATGTCCGCCACCCTGCTCAGTATGCTGCCTCCTCGTCTCATCATATTGGTGCCTCTGCTGCGAGGTTCCACCTCCCTCAGCTTTTCATTGAGGTCTCTGCCACTCCTCCTTGGGATTCTGAATTTTTTCTTGGGCAACCGCTTTGCCTCTGGGCTGGCTTCTACCTCGCCCTCGCTGTCCCTGCTTACAGCTTAGCTTTTCTTCGGCTTTCAGAGCCATCTGGTATGCATCCTCAATTTTTCGGATGGTCAGCATGCTCAACTCGTCCTGAATGTCATACCTCAACCCATTCAGGTATCTTGCCACCTTTTTGTCATCACTCTCCCAATGACCAGCTCGAATGTTGAGCCTATAAAACTCCTCGGTGTATTCTTTCACCGTCATCAACTTCTGTCTCAGGTTCTGCATGCGCCTAAACAGTGTGATCTGGTAGTCTCTCGGGATGAACTTCGCTTTCATCTTACCGATCATCCGATCCCAGCTCTTGATCTTCTGTTTTCCTTTGGAACGTCTGCCTGCCAACAGCTCGTCCCACCATAAGGTTGCATGTCCTTTCAAATTAGTGACAACATGCCTCACTTTCTTGTCCTCTTCGATGTCTTCGTAATCGAAGTAGGTGTCAAGTGCTCGGATCCAATCCAACAACTCTTTAGCATTTAGAGTTCCCTCATAGATGGGAATTTCCATCTTTGTTTTCGAGCTCATCCTCGAAATGGCCCTGATCAACCTTTCGGTCGAAGCATCTTCAGCTGAGACCTCTCCTTCATCATGTCCAGCTTCCTCTTCAACCTCAGAATCGTTGAACTCTACTGCACCAGCTCCACGCCTTTGGGTGGTCTCCATCTCTTTGAGTCTCGCCCTGAGATCTCATATTTGAAATTCCATCTCTGGATTCCCTGCTGGCCTTCCCCTCCTTCGAGCATCCCTGTCTTCATGATCAGGCGATTGCCTTTCTCTCCTGGGCGGCATTATATCTTCTGTCCCTGCTACAGAAAGCAAAGACGCTCCGGCTCTGATTCAACTCTGACGCACCCTGCCCTCAGCAGCAGCTCACCTCCACCAGGACCTTTGATTTAACAAGGCCCGAAGAGTCAAAGCTCTTCCAACTCCTCTCAGGAGTTCTCACTACCCACAGCTAACTCCTCGGCGATCTCCCTTTCGCAAATCAAGAAATCGGTGTTCGCGCTTTCGCGAACCCTGTTTGCACTCCTCGTGCAACCCCAAACTCCGAACACCGAATGTCGTCAGTCAACGGTCAACGGATTGGGATATCGCCACTTGCGATGTCAACAACACGATTTTCAAACCCCCGAGCCCCCGAGGTGCCGATATCCTGACTCGACGCCACCTGGACTCCACTCACTTCCAAGGCCCCACGCGACCACGTCACCTCACGCTCTGTGTGATCGAAAATCATGGGATCGTGATTTCAACTGTCACGAATCCTTTGCATTTGGGAACCCCAAATGTCGAAACCCCGATTCTCCGGATTCATGCCACCTGTCCCTCCTACAATCTATGGCTCCCACGAAATCGGGAAATCGCTACTCGTGATTTCGACGTGCATGCAACTCTTGCACTCACCAACCCTGATATGCTAATATTGCGATGGTAAATGGGTTCTACCTGCGCTTGGAGGTTCAATCTCCCCAGAATTTTCAAGTCGTCGATTCTCTTCCTCTTGAAGAGTCCTTTGCTCCGAAGCCTTTCCTGCTCAGCTTCTCCTGGTCCTTTTCCTTGGAAATCACAAGGAACTATTCCTCCTGAGCTTCACCACTCTGGCTCCTTGGAGGATTCACATACACTGCTTGTGCTTGACCTTCAACAGCTCTCAAAGTGTTGACGTCTTCAGATTCTGGGCAGTCCCTTGCAACAAAAATCCTTCACCCCTTTTTCTCAGAATCGCTATTGAGACTCCAACTTTGACCTTCACTTATCCTTCACAACTCACATAACCCAACACAACTTATGGGTGGATGAGAATGAGAGTTAAACTATCTAGCCTCCTCGACGCACTATATGCGGAGGAATTTTACTGCACTCTATGCAGGAATCTCTTGGCTCAGACAGAGAAACAATTCAAACTCATTAACTCATTCTCTCAGATATTGAACCTGTATTGCAATCACATACGCAACATAAAGAAGATAGGCAAAGAAAGAAGCAAATATGCAACAGCATAATATCAACAACACACAGAGAATAATCACAGCCATGGACTTGAATCAAATCTTTCCTATTAATTCAATATCTATACATGGCGATTCTTCACAAACTCTCTGTCTGCTCTTCCTGCTCTCAATGCTAATACGCTGCTAATGCTCCGGATGCTATTCTGAATTCTCATCTGTAGTTAATGTGAATGCTAATGATACAATGATACAAAGGAGGGTGCATATATTCCGTTTTCCCTCTCGAAAGCAAAACTGTCTAATCTAGACTTAATTAATTTATCTACTTGCACTAAATCTAATAAATGCCTCAGCTACGTAAGGACGAGAGCTTATCTGCTCAAGGTCCGTTACAATATACAAGTGCGCTTCATCACATCAACGCATTAATGTTTGGCGCAGCCATATTACAATGTTTCAAAATTTGAATGCTGGCGTTGTCCAGTTGTCTTCTCTTTGTTCCATGCACTGGCTCGCTTGATGGGTGAGCGATGCTCCTGCATCATACTCCTCGGCTTGAAAATATTCATGGGCTCCTATCCATGAGATCTTGTACAATGTGCCCATGTTTTTGTATCACTGCCTCTGTCTCCCAACTGGCATCTTCTACTGGGCGGTCTTTCCATTTTACCAGGTACTCAAAATATTGCTTTCGCCTGGTCTTCTCGCCCAATCACTTGTCCAGTATGCGCTCCATCTGAAGTTTCTGTGCAACTGGCAATTGTTTCTGCCACTGGACCACTGGTTCATCAGTTCCAGTTTGTGCATCCTTGGCCCTGTATGGGTATAAATACGAAATGTTGAAAATAGGAGATATCCCGATGCCCTCTGGAAATTCAAGCTCATATGCATTCTCCCCGAATTTCTTTAGGATTCTGCATGGCCCAATCTTCTTCATCTTGAGATTGTTATATGTTCCCCTTGGGAACCTTTCTTTCCTCAAGTGCGCCAAAACCATGTCCCCAACTCCAAACTGAAGTTGTCTTTTTCTCTGATCGGCTCTGCGCTTATACTCTTGGTTAGACTTCTGCAATCGTTGCTTCACCTCTGCGTGAAGTTCTTGCATCGCCTCAGCGAACTCTTCAGCTCTTGTGCTGCTAGTTTCAGCCTGTTCTGGCTCCCTGAGCTCAGAAACTCCCCTCGGCTGTGTCCCATACATAATTTGGAACGGGCTCTTACCTGTAATCCGATTCACCGAATCGCTGTACGTGAACTCTGCCTGTGGTAGGATTTGATCCCAACTGGTGTGATACTTTGTCACCAGGCTTCTCAATAGATCCCCCAGACTTCTATTGACCACCTCAGTCTGCCCATCTATCTACGGATGGTATGCAGAACTGAATGCCAAGTTAGTCCCTAGCTTCTTCCATAGCGTCCTCCGGAAATGACCTATGAACTTCACATCCCGATCCGAGACTATGCTTCTCGGCAATCCATGCAATCACACAATCTCTTTGAAAAACAAATTGGCAATGTGTGTGGCATCGCTGGTCTTATGACATGGTATGAAATGTGCCATCTTCGAGAACCTATCCACCACAAAAAATATGGAATCAACGCCTCGCTGTGTTCTCGGTATCCTAGAACAAAATCCATGCTAATTGCCTCCCATGGTCTCTCGGGTATAGGCAATGGCTGATAGAACCCCGTGTTCTAATTTTGGCCCTTTGCATGTTGACATATTCTGCATCTGTCAACAAATATTTTTACATCGGCTCGCATGCCTGGCCAAAAATATGATTCGCTTAGCTTGGTGAAGGTTTTTTCATGCCCAAAGTAGCCTGCCAATCCACCGCTGTGTTTTTCCTTCACCAAATTCTCCCTCATGGAGCAATATGGAATGCACAGTTGATTGACTTTGAACAGCAATCCATCCTGGATCAGGTAGTCAATCCACGGACTCCTATCCCTGAGAACTGGGTTCTCAGTTGCTTCATAGGCTTCCCTGAAATCTGCATCATCTGCATACATATCCTTCAGGTTTTCAAAACTCAAGGTATTGACCCTGAATTCCTGCAGCAGCAAACATTTTCGGCTCAAGGCGTCTGCCACTTTGTTAGTAGTCCCTGAAATGTGTTTGATCACGAACGTGAAATTCTGCATATACTCTACCCATTTCACATGCTTTTGGTTCAGCTTCTCCTGCTGACTCACAAATTGCAATGCATGGTTATTGTTGTACAAAATGAATTCTTTGGGTATTAAGTAATGCCTCCACTTCTTCAATGCTTGTATGATGGCATAGAACTCTTTGTCATACGTGGAGTATTTCACCTTCGCATCATCCAATTTCTCACCAAAATATGCAACAGGTCTGTCATCCTGACTCAAGACCCCTCCAACAGCATATCCACTGGCATCACACTTCACTTGGAAGGTTTTCTAAAAATCTGGCAGCACCAGAATTGGTTGCTCTGTTATCTTACGCTTCAACAGATTGAAGCTCCTCTCAGCCTCGACTGTCCACTGAAAATCTTTATGACGCTTCTTCACAGTGTCCATCATCGCAGCGCTAATTCCACTGAAGTTTCGAATGAACTTCCTATAGAAGCTAGCCAATCCATGAAAGCTGCTTACCTCAAAAACATTTCTCAGCGATGGCCAATTCCTGATTACTTCAACCTTCTCAGGATCCATCTTTAATTCATTTGCTGAGATTACAAAACCCAAATAAATGAGTTATGTCTGCATGAATGAACACTTCTTCAAATTTATCAACAGTTTCTCCTGCTGTAGCCTTTTCATCACAATGGCTAAATGTCTCAAGTGCTCAGCCTTGGTCTTGCTGAAGATTAATATGTCGTCCAGATACACGACCACAAATTTGCCAATGAATTCCCTCAGGACTTCATTCATCAGCCTCATGAAGGTGCTCGGCACGTTTGTCAACCCAAACGGCATGACCAGCCATTCGTACAAACCCTCGTTTGTCTTGAATGTTGTCTTCCATTCATCTCCCTCTCTCATTCGGATCTGATGATATCTGCTCTTGAGATCAATCTTCGAAAAATAATTTTCCCCGCTCAGGCAATCCATCAAGTCATCAAGTGGAAACTTGTACCTGATGGTGATTTTGTTTATCGCCCTGGAGTCTGTACACATCCTCCAGCCTCCATCCTTCTTCGGACTCAGTACTGTTGGAACGACACATGGACTCAGACTCTCTCTGACCAATCCTTTGTCAAGCAGATCCTATACCTGCCTTTTGACTTCCTCATTCTCCTGAGGTGTCAACCTTTACGCTGCCTTATTTGGTAAGCTTGCTCCGGGTATGAGGTCAATATGGTCACTCACACTCTGCATCGGTAGTAACGAACGAGGTAGCTCATCCACGATGATATCAGCGAACTCTCCCAGCAGTTCCTAAATCTCCTCAGGCAAGTCATCCACTCTTGTGCTTGTCAGGACGATCCTCGGTTTCTTGACAACAAAGAACTGTGGATCTTCATTCTTCTCCATCTCCGTGAGAAGTTCCTTCCCACTCATGAGAAGTATCGTGCTACTCACTTCTGGCTTCACCTACTTATCTTTTATCGGCAGCAGTGTGTGTTTCCTCCCATCTTTCTCCAAGGTATATGTGTTCATTCTCTCGTCATGAACAACATTTCTATCCGAGAACCTATCCACCACAACAAAGATGGAATCAACGCCTCAATGTGTTCTCGGTAATCCCAGAACAAAATCCATGCTAATTGCCTCCCATGGTCTCTCGGGTATAGGCAATGGATGATAGAACCCCGTGTTCTGCTTTCGGCCCTTCGCATGTTGACATATCCTGCATCTGTCAACAAATATTTTTACATCAGCTCGCATGCCTGGCCAAAAATATGATTCGCTCATCTTGGCTAAGGTTTTGTCATGCCCAAAGTGGCCTGCCAATCCACCGCTGTGTTTTTCCTTCACTATATTCTCCCTCATGGAGCAATCTGGAATGCACAGTTGATTTCCTTTGAACAGCAATCCATCCTGGATCAAGTAGTCAATCCATGGACTCCTATCCCTGAGAACTGGGTTCTCAGCTACTTCATAGGCTTCCCTGAAATCTGCATCATCTGCATACATATCCTTCAGGTTTTCAAAACCCAAGGTCTTGACCTTGAATTCCTGCAGCAACAAACATTTTCGGCTCAAGGCGTCTGCCACTTTGTTAGCAATCCCCAAAATGTGTTCGATCACGAACGTGAAATTCTGCATATACTCTACCCATTTCGCATGCTTTTGGTTCAACTTCTCCTGTTGACTCACAAATTGCAATGCATGGTTATCGCTGTAAAAAACGAATTCTTTGGGTATTAAGTAATGCCTCCACTTCTTCAATGCCTGTATGATGGCATAGAACTCTTTGTCATACGTGGAGTATTTCATCTTCGCATCACCCAATTTCTCGTTGAAATATGCAATAGGTCTGTCATCCTAACTCAAGACCCCTCCAACAGCATATCCATTGGCATCACACTTCACTTGGAAGGTTTTCTGAAAATCTGGCAGCACCAGAATTGGTTGCTCTATTATCTTACGCTTCAACAGATTGAAGCTCCTCTCAGCCTCGACTGTCCACTAAAAAACTTTATGCCACTTCTTCACAGTGTCCATCATCGCGGTGCTAATTCCACTGAAGTTTTGAATGAACTTCCTGTAGAAGCTAGCCAATCCATGAAAGCTCCTTACCTCAAAAACCTTTCTCGGCGATGGCCAATTCCTGATTACTTCAACCTTCTCATGATCCATCTTTAATTCATTCGCCGAGATTACAAAACCCAAATAAATGAGTTATGTCTGCATGAATGAACACTTCTTCAAATTTATCAGCAGTTTCTCTTGCTGTAGCCTTTTCATCACAATGGCTAAATGTCTCAAGTGCTCAGCCTTGGTCTTGTTGAAGATTAATATGTCGTCCAGATACACGACCACAAATTTGCCAATGAATTCCCTCAGGACTTCATTCATCAGCCTCATGAAGGTGTTCGGCGCGTTTGTCAACCCAAACGGCATGACCAGCCATTCGTACAAACCCTCGTTTGTATTGAATGTTGTCTTCCATTCATCTCCCTCTCTCATTCGGATATGATGATATCCGCTCTTGAGATCAATCTTCGAAAAATAATTTGCCCCACTCAGGCAATCCATCAAGTCATCCATTCTCAGCAGTGGAAACCTGTACCTGATGGTGATTTTGTTTATCACCCTGGAGTTTGTACACATCCTCCAGCCTCCATCCTTCTTTGGACTCAGTACCGTTGGAACGACACATGGACACAGACTCTCTGTGACCAATCCTTTGTCAAGCAGATCCTGTACCTGCCTTTTGACTTCCTCATTCTCCTGAGGTGTCAACCTGTACACTGCCTTATTTGTTAAGCTTGCTCCGGGCATGAGGTCAATATGGTGACTCACACTTCGCATCGGTGGTAACGAACGAGGTAGCTCGTCCACGATGATATCAGCGAACTCTCCCAGCAGTTTCTGAATCTCCTCAGGCAAGTCATCCACTCTTTTGCTTGTCAGGACGATCCTCGATTTCCTGACAACAAAGAACTATGGATCTTCATTCTTCTCCATCTCCGTGAGAAGTTCCTTCCCACTCATGAGAAGTATCATGCTACTCACTTCTGGCTTCACCTCCTTATCTTTTATCGACAACAGTGTGTGTGTCCTCCCATCTTTCTCCAAGGTATATCTGTTCATTCTCCCATCATGAACAACATTTCTATCTATGAGGTCTATGTGATGACTCACACTTCTCATCAGTGGCAACGAATGAGTTAATTTGTCCACTATGATATCAGGGAACTCTTCGATCAGTTCTTGAACCTCAACTGGCAAATCATCCACTCTTGTGCTAGTCAGAACAATCCTCGGTTTTCTAACCACAAAGAATTGTGGATCTTCTTTCTTCTCCATTTCTGTGAGAATCTCCTTCCCACTCATGAGAAGTATTGTGCTGCTCACTTCCATATTAACCTCCTTATCCTTTATCGGAAGCAACGTATGTGTTTTTTCATCCTTCTCCAAGGTGTATGTGTTCATCCTCCCATCATGAACAACATTCTTATCATACTGCCATGGTCTACCCAATAAAACATGACAGACATCCATGGGTATAACGTCACACAGAATTTTATCCTGGTATTCACCCATTTTAAATTCAACTAAGAATTGTTTAGTGACACTTACCTGGTGCCCTTTCTGTAGCCACAAGACCTTATATGGACTTGGGTGCTTGGTTGTTGTCAGCCCCAGCTTTTCCACCATCTCGGTTGAAGCATCTTCTGCTGAGACCTCTTCTGCATCGTGTCCAACTTCTTCTTCCACCTCAGAATCAATGAACTCTGCCGCACCAGTTTCACGTCTCTGGGTGGTCTACATCTCTTCGAGTCTCACCCTGAGATCTCGTATTTGACGCTCCATTTCTGGATTACCTGCTGGCCTACTTCTTCTTCGGGCATCCCTGTCCTCACGATTAGGTGATTGCCTTTCTCATCTCGGCGGCATGGTGTAATCCTTTCTTTCTCCCTGCTACCTGAACAAAGAGAACTATTCTCTCCACAGCTCTGATACCACTCTGACGTAAGTCGTGAGTATCAGAGTGCTTTCCTTTTCTCTTTCACTCTCCTCACCTGAAATATATAGACAAGACCTCAGGCTCTGATACCACTCTGACGCAACCTACCCTCAGCGACATGCCGCTCTCACCAGGACCTCCTTCTTTGATCGGCCCGAAGAGTCAAAGCTCTTCCAACTCCCCACGGGAATACCCACAGTAGATCCTCAGTGTTCTCCTCTTTCACGTATCGGGAAATCGGCCCTCGCGATTTCGTGATTTTTGTGTGTACGTTCTCGTGCAATTCCAAATCCCGAATCCGGATGGGTCAATGGGTCAACGTTCCTTCCGTATTGGGGATTTCCCTGTCAGGAAATCGACATACCTGGTGTCCTTTCTGCAGCCATGACACTTTGTATGGACTCGGGTGTTTGTTTGTCTTCAGCTCCAACTTTTCCACCATCTCAGTCGACACAAGATTATCGGTGCTTCTGTTGTCCACGATGACCTTGCATTTCCATCCCTTGGTTTTGCATGTGGTCCTAAACAGTCGGCATCTTTGAGCTGTGTCCTCCGCCTCTTTCTTAGGCTTTAAGAGAACTTTATGCATTGTCAATGACTTCCCACCTCCAGTGTCTTCATCCTCCACGTCACGCCTCTGCACCTCAGCGACGTGAGCTTTTCCTCTGTCCATCTTCCTGTCTGGACAATCCACGGCCTTATGTCCATCCTTTCCACATGTGAAACACGTGATCACTCCTCCTCACCCTCTTCCTCGGCCTCGAGTAAAAGGAATTACGTTGGCATCAGCATGTCCTCCACCCTGCTCAGTATGATGCCTCCTCGGCTCAGCATATTGTTGCCTCTACTGCAAGGTTCCACCTCCCTCAGCTTTTCCCTGAGGTCTCTGCCACTCCTCCTTGGGCTTCTGAATTTTTTCTTGGGCAAGCGCTTTCCCTCTGGGCTGGCTTTTGCCTCGCCCTCGCTTTCCCTGCTTACGACTCAGCTTTTCTTCAGCTTTCAGAGCCATCTGGTACGCATCCTCAACTGTTCAGATGGTCAACATGCTCAACTCATCCTGAATGTCATACCTCAACCCATTTAGGTATCTTTCCACCTTTTCATCATCACTCTCCCGATGACTAGCTCGAATGTTGAGCCTATAAAACACCTCAGTGTATTCTTTCACCATCATCAACTTCTGTCTCAGGTTCTGCATGTGCCTGAACAATGTGATCTAGTAGTCTCTCGGGATGAACTTCGCTTTCATCTTAGCGATCATCCGATCCCAGCTCTTGATCTTCTGTTTTCCTTTGGAACGTTTGTCTGCCTGCAGCTCGTCCCACCATAAGGCTGCATGTCCTTTCAACTTAGTGACAGCATGCCTCACTTTCTTGTCCTCTTCGATGTCTTCGTGATCGAAGTAGGTGTCGAGTGCTCGGATCCAATCCAGCAACTCTTCAGCATTTAGACTTTCCTCATAGATGGGAATGTCCATCTTTGTTTTCGAGCTCATCCTCAAAATGGCCCTGATCAACCTTTCGGTCAAAGCATCTTCGGCTGAGACCTCTCCTTTATCATGTCCAGCTTCCTCTTCAACCTCAGAATCGCTGAACTCTACTGCACCAGCTCCACGCCTTTGGGTGGTCTCCATCTCTTCGAGTCTTTCCCTGAGATCTCGTATTTGACGTTCCATCTCTGGATTCCCTGCCAGCCTTCCCCTCCTTCGGGCATCCCTGTCTTCACGATCAGGCAATTGCCTTTCTCTCCTGGGCGGCATTATATCTTCTATCCCTACTACAAAAAGCAAAGACGCTCCAGCTCTGATACCACTCTGACGCAACCTGCCCTCAGTAGAAGCTCGCCTCCACCAGGACCTTCAATTTAACATGACCTGAAGAGTCAAAGCTCTTCCAACTCCTCTCGGGAGTTCTCACTGCCCACAGCTAACTCCTCGGCGATATCCCTTTCGCAAATCGGGAAATCGGTGTTCGCACTTTCGCGAACCCTGTGTGCACTCCTCATGCAACTCCAAACTCCGAACCCCGAATGTCGTCGGTCAACGGTCAACGGGTCGGGATATCACCACTTGCGATGTCAACAGCATGCTTTTCCAACCCCCGAGCCCCCGAGGTGCCGATCTCCCAACTCGACGCCACCTGGACTCCACTCACTTCCAAGGCCCCACACGACCACGTCACCTCACGCTCCGTGTGATCGGAAATCACGGGATCGTGATTTCAACTGTCGCGAATCCTTTGCATTTGGGAACCCCGAATGCCGAAACCCCGATTCTCTGAATTCATGCCACCTGTCCCTCCTACAATCGACGGCTCCCACGGAATCAGGAAATCGCTACTCGCGATTTCTACATGCATGCAACTCTTGCACTCACCAACCCCGATATGCCGATATTTCAATGGTAAATGGGTTCTACCTGCGCTTGGAGGTTCAATCTCCCCAGAATTTTCAAGTCATCGATTCTCTTCCTCTTGAAGAGTCCTTTGCTCCGAAGCCTTTCCTGCTCAGCTTCTCCTGGTCCTTTTCCTTGGAAATCAAAAGGAACTATTCCTCCTGAGCTTCACCACTCTGGCTCCTTGAAGGATTCACACACACTGCTTGCGCTCAACCTTCAACAACGCTCAAAGTGTTGACATCTTCAGATTCTGGGCAATCCCCTGCAACAGAAATCCTTCACCCCTTTTTCTCAGAATCGCTACTGAGACTCCAACCTTGACCTGCACTTATCCTGCACGGCTCACATAACCCAACACAACTTATGGGTGGACGAGAATGAGAGTTAAACTATCTAGCCTCCTGGATGCACTCTATGCAGAGGAATTTCACTGCACTCTATGCAGGAATCTCTTGGCTCAGACAGAGAAACAATTCGAACTCATTAACTCATTCTCTCAGATATCGAACCTATATTGCAATCACATACGCAACATAAAGAATATAGGCAAAGCAAGAAGAAAATATGCAACAGCATAATATCAACAACACACAGAGAATAATCACAGCCATGGAATTGAATCAAAGCTTTCCTATTAATTCAATATCTATACATGGAGATTCTTCACAAACTCTCTATCTTCTCTTCCTGCTCTCAATGCTAATCCACTGCTAATGCTCTGGATGCTATTCTGAATTCTCATCTGCTGTTAATGTGAATGCTAATGATACAATGATACAAAGGAGGGTGCCTATATTCTATTTTCCCTCTCGAAAGAAAAATTGTCTAATCTAGACTTAATTATTTTATCTACTTGCATTAAATCTAATAAATGCCTCAGCTATCTAAGGACGAGAGCTTATCTTCTCAAGGTCTGTTACAATATACAAGTGCGCTTCATCACATCAACGCATTAATGTTTGGCGCAGCCATATTACAATGTTTCAAAATTTGAATGTTGGCGCTGTCCAGCTGTCTTCTCTTTGTTCCACGCGCTGGCTCGCTTGATGGGTGAATGATGCTCCTGCATCAAAATTCCAAAATATAGAGTTGGCTTCCTTTGAACAACAATCCATCTTGAATTATATACTCTATCCACTGACTTATGTCCCTTAGAAAAGGGTTCTCACATGCTTCATAATTATCTTTAAAATATGGATCTTCACGATACATTTCCTTAAGGTATTCAAACCCTAAGGTTCCCACTTGAAATTCCCGCATAATCAATATCTCCTGCTCAAAGCATCAACAACTTTGTTAGCGCTACCACTAATGTGCTTAGTAACAAAAGTAAAATTTTGCATGAATTCTACCCATTTAGCATGTCTTTGGTTCAAATTATCATGTCTACTTATGAATTGTAAATCCTGATTATCACTGTACAAGACAAACTCCTTTGGAATAAGATAGTGCCTCCACTTTTTTAGAGCTTGTATTACAACATAAAAATCCTTATCATATGTGGCATACTTTCTCTTAGTGTCATTCAACTTCTCACTGAAATAAGCAATAGGATTATTGTCTTGGCTCAAGACTACACCAATGGATACTCCATTGGCATTACATCTCACTTGAAATATCTTCTTGAAACTTGGTAGAACTAGAATAGGTTGTTTTGTTATCTTATCCTTTAATACTCTGAATCTTTTTTCATCTTTCTCTAGCCAATTAAAATACTTATGTTTTTTTCTTTATAGTTTCCATTATGGGTGCACAAATGCCACTGAAATTCCTGATAAATTTCCTGTAAAAAATTTCTAATAAATGGAATCTTATCACCTCAAATATGCTTCTCGGAGAAGGACATTCTTTGATTACCCTCACCTTCTCTGGATCTATATTCAATTCATTCGAAGATATTACAAAACCTAAGTATATGAGTTTTGTCTCCATGAAAGAACATTTCTTCAGATTTATTAGCAGCTTCTCCTGCTACAACCTCCTCATCACTAATGTCAAGTGCCTTAGGTGTTCTTCTTCAGTTTTACTAAAGACTAGGATATTATCCAAATATACAATAACAAACTTACCAATGAATTCTTTGAGTACTTCATTCGTCAATCTCATGAATGTGCTTGGGGAATTTGGCAAGACAAATGGCATGACAAGCCACTCATCCAACCTTCATTCATCTTTAATTTTGTCTTCCATTCATCTCCTTCTCTCATTCTTATTTGATGATAGCCACTCTTCAAGTCTATCTTGGAAAAATAATTTTCTCTACTCAAACAATCCATCAAATCATCCATTTTGGGTAAAGGGAATCTATACCTGATGGTAATCTTCTTGATGGTTCTAGAACCTGTGCACATTATCCAACCTCCATCTTTCTTTGGACTCAACATAGTTGGTATTGTGCATGGAATCAAACTTTCTCTGACTAACCCTTATCCAATAACTCTTGGACCTGATTCTTGACCTCTTCATTTTCTTGAGGTGTCAACCTATATGCTGCTTTGTTTGGAAAAATTTCTCCTGGAATAACGTCAATGTGAAGACTAATACTCCTAATGTGTGTTAAAGAATGAGGTAATTCATCCACCACAATATCAACAAAATTATCCAACAGTTCTTGAATTTCCACATGTAGATCATCCACAAAAGTACTTGTAAGGATGACTATGGGTTTCCTCACCACAACAAATTGCATCTCCTATTTTTTATTGACTTCATTCAAGAGTTCCTTCCCACTCATGAGAAGTATGTTTGGTCTAGGTTCCTCCTTTACTTTCTTTTCCTCTATTGGAATCAACATATGTGTATGACCATTCTTCTCAAGGGTGTAAGTATTTTTTCACCCATCATGTATGGCATTTTTGTCAAATTGCCATAGTATTCCTAATAGAACATGACAAACATCCATCGGTATTACATCACACATAATTTCATCTTTACAACCTCATATCTTGAATTCAACATTGCATTTTCGACTTACCATGACTTGGTGTCCATTCTGCAACCACGATACCTTGTACGGGTTCGGGTGTGCAGTTGTCTCGAGCTCCATCTTTTCGACCATTTCTGTGGATACCAAATTATCAGTGCTCCCACTGTCTCTGATTACTTTGCATACCCTTTCCTTGGTTTTGCAAGAAGTCCAGAACAGATTGTTTCTTTGAACTAGCTCTTTTTCTTCTTTCTCTGGTTTTAAGAGAACTTTCATCATCATGAGGGATTTCCCATATTCTGATGCTTCTACCTCCACATTCCTTCTTTGAGCTTTGGAAATGTGAGCTTCTCCACTTCCTTATTTATTCTTCCTCTCAGGACATTCCCAAGACATATGCCATATCTTTCCATAGGAATATAATTTTGTAACGACCCCTTCGCTATGTTTATGAATAGCGAAGTTCAATAGGAAATTTTTTTCTTTTTCTTTTTAACAAATAAGAAATTAACAACATCACCTAATTCATATCAATGCAAAAACACATGACATCA
>CBVK0100069142.1:0-15039 GCA_900067695.1 Picea abies
AGCACGATAGTTATAAGTGTTTCTTGTTAGCTACATGTATAATGAATATATATGTATTGTTTCTCATGAGAAGTATGACAGTTCCTAAGTATTTTGTTGATGGGTCCTAGATCCCTTGATTCAACAGTAGGAATCAAACCCGCCACCGAGGCCCAATTAGACTCTGCAATGTTTAATGGTGGAATGGTTCTCTAGATCTTGCGATCTGGCCAATTTATCGATGGGCTTTATGTTTTTCTTGTGAAGGCTCTTCCTTCAGTTTGGACTAGCTCTTTTTGTATTTTTCTCTTGGGTGGGAATGATATGAAATGTAAGCTGGTATAAACCAACTTGGCAACAAAATAGGATTAAGTTCTAACTACTGGGGAAGAGACTGAGCTTGGGATAACCCGCTACTCAAGCATGCAGATGACAATTTTATACCACATGCCTAGTACTAATACATTAACCATGTGAGCATCCAATTACTGTCTGAGAAACTGATTATTAGAAAGAAAACACATATGCAATAAGATAATGGCAAGCAAAATAATTCATCTACCACAATCATTCATCACACGATAACACAACGATTCATCTTCATCATTAAAGAAAACAACAACAAAATATTGCACCAGATAACTTAACAATAGATTAAATATCTCTTACTCATTACAACATCATTCATGAAACGAGATAGCAAATAGCTCTTCTCCATGTACAATCACATGCATTTGATGAAAATAACTTGTGTCTGGTCCAGAAGGACTTCTCAATTCATAAAAACTTCAAAATAATTCTTAACAACCAGAAAGAAAGAGTTCTTGCAACAACCATCAACCCTTAACTAATTGGTCGATGTCTTTATTTATAATATAAAATCCAACTGAAAATAACAGCTAAGTGCAGTTTAAACACAACAAAATTCTCCATGTGGCATCATCTTCTAACAGTTTCTTTAACAGTCCACTCAAGATATCACTTGAAAGGGTGACTTTTCTGATACTCAGACCAACTAATAAACAACTCTTCGCAAGTTTGAGCCCATGGAAATTTGTGTTGTTCCATCGGTGCCGCATGAATTCCTCTAACATCCATCGCATGCGTCTGGTACTTCACCAGACTGGTGCTTAACTGTTGTAACATAGTTCGAGCTCTAATCAAATCTTCCGTAAATTGTTGCACTTGCCGTGGCACTGTGTCGATCATCTTCGTGAGCTCTTCGACCCATAGTGAATCTTTCTTGGTATGCGACTCGACTAAGTCGCATAAGTTGACGAAGTTGTCGGGGGTGCCAAACTTAGGGAGTCCGATGTCTTTTATCGCCTAGTTGATCCTCGGACTCGGTTTCTCTCGGATTCCTCGACAAAGTTACAGATCCAATTTCACTTGATAGTCGGAGAGATCTTCCCTCCAATCGGAAAAAATCTTTTAGAAATTTGTTTTCCAGACAAAATATATGAAAAACATAAGAAGGAGGAAATCGGGTTGATGCATACCTGTAACGCTCGTTAAGCCTGATTGTTTGATACTTATGTGATCTCTGCAACCTTTCAAATTACCTGCACCATCTCTATTAGTGCCGCCACTTCTCTTCATTTATGGTGATTTACATCCACGTGCCATAACATGGTGGATCAGGTACGGAAAACACGAGAGTCAAAGTCATGCAAGTGGCCGGTTGGCCCTTGGGGTCGGGAAAGGATGTCAGAGCCGAACATGTGCTGAAAGTACGAGTAAGTTCCAAAAGATTGGATACTGTTATAAGAGAAGTCATTAAATGCTTAAGGTCAAGACAAGTTTCTCATACAAAAGTCCCATCAGAAAGTGCATCAACTATCATTATCTCATTATGGAGGCGGGGGAAATTAAAAGAAATCGAGATGATCATACCACATATCCTCTACAACTCCTATCGACAACATTTCATACGTCCCATATTATACCCATCATGTGGATGTGATGCATTAATTCTTTAAAACATCCCGTCGCAAGGCATTCAGTTTTCCCAGGCACGTTTCGTCTCACTTCCCCGCTCTGCTATAAATTATGGATGCTCTATAAGTGTTCTACATAACAACTGAGTTTATGCACCAGTATCGACTCATCTTGTGAGCCCAATTAGATCAAACTTTGTGTTTTAGTCCTTTGTATAGTCACGAACGTCTAATAAAATATGTTATCGCACCATGGGATCTCCTCAAAATGTGAGACGAGGTCCGCGGGGCAGTCAAAGCACCAGGCCTGAGCCCCAACATGTCTGGGACTCGTTCTTATTGGTAGCGAGTATTCTAGAGGTTTAAAAGGAAAATTATTACCTTCGCGCGTAAACTATAGTGTCACTCCATGTAGAGACCAAAGTGAAAGAAACTACGTTGGAAGGACGCAGGTTAGAGAGCACACTCCCTCAACAACATATACTGCAGAGGTGAGGGAGGCCTAGGAAAAACGAATTTGGGCAACATCAAAACCCGATTGAATCATGTGCGCGATCAACTGCCGAACAATCCTTAATGCGCACTATTCGGCTTGAATCGGTCGAAACCATAATTCGGGGAAGCAGGAATAGAACGAGAAGGACCAAAACCTGGCGTTCAAATGTTCGAGATCCTAACCAATAGCTAGAGTAGGGACAACTTGCCATAGATAAATTTTACCAGGAGAATAGAGAATTACGATGACAGTTAGCGACAAAGACTTCTGAGGTTCCAACATTGCAAGGTTGGGAAGGTAATGTAACCTGGCTCAAAAGGTAGCTTCAAGAAGCACAAGACATGATCATGCGGCTATGCAAAGCTCAAAGGGTGTCGGAAGAACATAACACTAAAACACCTCAAGGAGAGCAGAGGAGCCAGGGAGAAAGTCTGCATGCGAAAGAGGCACGATCAACGAAATCTATTTTGTATTCTCAGACGCGACGCTGAATTTTGATATTCTCCCTTTTTACTGTGAAAATTTTCGTGTTCTCAATGTAACTAGGACAGTTGGCCAAAGGTATTGGTAGTGCCTATTGTATGTAACCGAAGCCTTATGGAAATATGATATATAAATTCTCAAAATTTTGTGGAAAGGATTCTGGTCCTAGCAGTTGAATGTAAGCTTTCTCTCTTGGCGTGTAACTCTACTGTGTTCTTTGTCTAAGTTTCTTGTAAGCTAGCCTCAATTTTTGTACTTAGTATTGCTTTGTATTTTCGTTGATATTTATTTGTGAAAACTTTCGACGTTGACTGATTTCCTCGTACAGCGCTGACGTGGTACCACTAACTCGGGGCTCGGTAATTACTAACGACTCAAGGGAAAACTCGATCATATGTTTAACCGCTTTGGAAATGACACATGATAGCTGGGAGCAGATGGTTTGATAGCGTGTCCCAATCGAGTCAGGGTTTTTCAACAATGTGCGAGCGATAACATAAACCTCAGGCAGCCGATGCCGAAAATTATTGGGATCGGCGGTCGGGAGGAGGGGACAAACTTATCACGCTCTTTAATGGATCTACCTTCTCAAAACTTGCCGATGACGAAAGTTATCGGGGATCGACCTCCAGGGATAATTATGTTGCGACCGACTACCTTGGTTCCCTCGAACGATTTCCTTTTATGCTTAATCATTACCGATGCCGAATTTTAGTGCGTTGGGGAAAGGTTTCAGCTGTTGATTCTTTAGTTAAATGTTAGTCTTTTTAAGTTATGGTGATTTCCACATGTTCAAGCAAACTTTTAAATACTTACATGAGATATGAGATGATAAGAAAAGGCAACAATTTTCATATTGAAGTAGAATTAGACATTGCAAGAGATCAAGTTGTACCCAAAAAAGTAAGATTTGACACAGGATTTTTAGGGTGTGTTGAGTGCTCAACAAATGGTGACTTACTGCGCGAAAGAAGAATCTTTGTTCCTCCCTCAGGGCTCGGCTGATACAGAAGCAGGTGGAGAACTTAACTGGTTTTGAATCAGAGCCTCTTTTTCCCTTGCATTTGAAATTCTTCGGTTGATGCTTCCGGGCCTGCCGGTGGGGTTTAAACCTTTATTCCTCCTTCATTTTCTGTAATCCTGACTCATGCCCCCTTTTACAAAAATCTAGTAAAGTATTCATTGGCATAAATCCTTTGGTTACCTCTACTCACTTGCTTCGGTGTTGCTCTGTTGTCAGCGAGCGTCCATAGCCCCGACAGAGTCACCCCAACATCACAGACCTTGATCCGCTTCCAGTGAGAATCCATAGCCTTGATGAAGATATCTGCATACCCTCTCCTACTGTTCACTCTTTTGATAATGTCAACTTTATTTCGGCATGATGCCCTGAGCGAGTGGGAGAGGATGATATCTGTTTATTTCACAAAGTGAGACGGTTAAGGTGGATCCTTTGCTAGCTTTGTGTTCGGGGTTCATGTAGTCCTTTCCAACTTTCCTTCTTTCCTTAAGGTCTTACCAACCACTAAGCAGACACTTCTGACATTTCTCTAAAGTTGTTCATTTGCACATGTTAGATAAAGGACTCCTCAAAGCAACCGCAAGTTCCTCAACGCTTCTTGTTTTTTTTTTGTGAGCGATGAGTTAGGAAAAGAGTCCACTATGTCGCATAATTTAAGGTCAACCATTGTCTTTCTTGCTTAACACAATCTTTCAAATCATAAAGTCCAAAAAGAAAAAGAAAACAACAAAAATGCATTTCACAATCATGAAAACACTCATACAAAACATAAAACACACATTTTTTTTATTGGAAATATTTTTTTAGGGCTTGGCCATTTACTGGGAGGGCGTCAGGTTCCCCCTTCAGATTCTGCAACTGATAAGTGCCTGCCCCAATCTTCTCATCCACCAGGAAAGGCCCGAACCATAGGTTTTGAAACTTAGAATGCTTACCTTTAGGCTCGTTTTCTCTATCCCACTTTAGGACCAAGTCTCCTACTTCAAAGTTCTTTTCTTTAGCCTTATGCTTATCAAACCATCTTTTTACTATCTATTGATGAGCTAGGAATTTTGTCTTAGCCTTTTCTCTCTCTTCTTCTAGCATGAGCAGAGTGTCAATTCTTTGTTGTATGACTGATGAAGGTTCCCTGCTAGAATCTTGGGCTAGTTGAAGAGATGGAAGATAAAGCCCATTTGGGAGAAGGGATTCCTGCCCGTAAACTAGAAAGTACGAGAAATTTTCTATAGCTTCCTTAGGTGTGACCCTATCAGACCATAGAGCGTTATGGAGTAGATTATGCCAATTCCTTTGGTTATATGCAATCATCTTCTTTAATATTCTTACTAGGTT
This sequence comes from Picea abies, assembly GCA_900067695.1. NCBI lineage: Eukaryota > Viridiplantae > Streptophyta > Pinopsida > Pinales > Pinaceae > Picea > Picea abies. Next base: position 5,249 of record CBVK0100069142.1, read on the forward strand.
CTTATTGGTGGATTTTGCCACCCCGTTTCCCTATGGATAGTAATTTGCAGAGTACCTAATTATGATTCCTTTGTCCAAAGAAAACTTTTTCAATAAGGTGGAAGAAAAATACGTTGCATTATAAAAAAATAGGACAAAAGGGACACCAAACCTTGTGATTAGCTGTTGTTCTATAAATTGGATCCTCACCTTCTCATTTACATGAGTTAGAGGGATGGCATTTGCCCATTTCGTGAAGTATATAGTGGCAGTAAGAATGTACTTGTATTTTTTTGAAGAACTAGGTGTAATTTCTCCTATGACATCTAACGCCCATTGCTCAAAAGGCCTAGAGACAATCACAGGTTGAAGTGGAACTTCTTCTCTCTTCTCCCTCTTGGCGCTCACTTGACAAACTTTATAGTTTCTAGCATATTGCATGAGCATATTTGAACAAGGTGGGCCAATAATAACTATCTCTTATTTACTTTGACACACCATAATGCCATTTCATTCTCCCATCCAGAGTCTTCATTTACTTTGTCCTGGGATTCAACTACAAGTTTGCACAACCCTTTCCCCTTTACTAGTTTGGTAGGATTTATGTCTAAATAAAATTCTTGGACCACTGCCATCCAATTCCCTTTTCTTTCCCCCATTCCCTATTGAGTGAACAAGGATCAGACCACAGGATGTGGCACAATCACTTTGGTGTGGTTCTTTAGGATGTAAGACTTGAAATGTTTTACTGCTCTATAAACTATGTAAGCTTGTTTATCTATAGTAGGATAATTAATATCGGCTCCTTGGAGATTAGTGCTCATGAACGACACTAGGGCCTCGTTGTTGTCATCATCATTCTGAGTTAATATTGCAGTTAACGACTGGTCGGAGGCGAAATTATAGAGGAACAAATCCCTATTAAAATTGGGACTTCATAATATCGGGGCCTGGGATATGGCAGTTTTGATATTGCTGAAGGCATCCTTTCGTTCATCATCCCACTTAAATTTGACATCTTTATGGATCATATTTTGTAAGGGTTTGATAGTTTTCACGAAATCGGGAGTGAACTTCCTCGCAAAATTGATTTGCCCAAAAAAAGATTGCATAGATTTCTTGTTGTGAGGCAACCAGAGTTGAGCTATGGATTCAACCCTTTCTGGGTCTATGCAAATGCCTGCTTGAGATATAATGTGACCTAACAACTTACCTTCCTTGACATCAAAGATAGTTTTCTTAGGGTTTAAGGATATACCGTATTTCCTGCACCTTTCGAAAATATGAGTTAAATGTTGGATGTGGTCTTCTCTGTTCTTTGAATACACAATTACATTGTCTAGATACACTACCACACACCTATTGATTAGTCCTTGAAACACTACATCCATGGCCCTTTGGAAGGTCACCCCTACGTTAATTAACCCAAAAGGCATGCGTTTATAAGCGAAGGTTCCCCACTTGGTTCGGAAGGTAGTTTTCAAACTATCTTCCTCTGAAACCAGAACTTGGTTGTAACCTGAGAAACTGTCCAGTAGAGAGAAAATATCTGAACCAGACATGGTCCGCAGGAGTTATTCCATTGGTGGTACTGGGTAATTGTCCTTATCTGAAGCTCTGTTGAGGTTCCTAAAATCGATGCATAAGCGAATTTCTCCAGACCATCTTGCACCATCGAATTACTTGCACCATCTTTGTTAATGACGCCACTTCTCTTCATTTATGGTGAGTTACATCCACATGCCATAGCATGGTGGGTCAGGTACGAAAAACATGAGATTCAAAGTCACGCCAGTGGCCGATTGGCCCTTAGTGTTGGGAAAGGATGTCAGAGCCAAACATTTGTTAAAAGTACGAGTAAGTTCCAAAAGATTAGATATTGTTATAAAGGAAGTCGTTAAATGCTTCAGGTCGAGGCAAGTTTCTCATACAAAAGTCTCATCAACAAGTGCATCAACCATCATTAGCTCATTATGGAGGCTAGGGAAATTAAAAGAAATCGAGATGATCGTGCCACATATTCTCTGCAACTCCTATCGGCTACATTTCATACATCTCGGATTATACCCATCACGCAAATGTGACACATTAATTCTTTAAAACATCCCGTCACAAGGTATTCAGTGTTCCTTGGCACGTTTCGGCTCACTGCCCCGCTCCACTATAAATTCTGGATGTTCTGTATGTGTTCTACGTAACAACTGAGGTTATGCACCAGTAACGACTCGTCTTGTGAGCCCAATTAGATCAAACTTTGTGTTTTGGTCCTTTGTCTAGTCACAAATGTCTAATAAAATACGTCGTCGCACCATGGGATCTCCTCAAAATGCGAGACGGGGTCTGCAGGGTAGTCAGATCACCAAGCCTGAGCCCCAACATGTCTGGGACTCATTCTTATTGGTAGTGACTATTCCTGAGGTTTAAAAGGAAAATTCTTACCTTCGCGTGGAAACTATAGTGTCGCTCCGTGCAGAGACCGAAGTGGAAGAAACTACGCCAGAAGGACATGGGTTGGAGAACATGCTCCCTCAACAAAAGATACTGCAGAGGCGAGGGAGGCCTAGGAAAAAGGAATCTGGGCAACACCAAAAGCTGATTGAATCTTGTGTGCGATCAACTGCCGATGAGTCCTTAATGTGCGTTATCCGGCTTGAAACGGTCGAAACCACAAGTCGGGGAAGATGGAATAGAACGATAAGGACCAAAACCTAGGTTTCAAACGTTCGAGATCCTAACCAGCAGCTGGAGCAGGCACAACTTGCCATAGTTGAACTTTACCAGGAGAATAGAGAATTACGACGACAATTAGCGGAAAATAATTTTGAGGTTCCAGCACTGCAAAGTCGTGAAGGTAATGTAACCTGGCTCAAAAGACAACTTCGGGAAGCATAGGACACGATCGTGCGTCTACGCGAAGCTCAAAGGGTGTCAGAAGAACATAACATGAAAAAAACTCAGGGAGAGCAGAGTAGCTGGGGGGAAGGTCCACATGTGGAAGAGGCACAATCAACGAATTTTGTTTTGTATTCTCAGACACGACGCTAAATTTTGATATTCTCCATTTTTATTGTGAGAATTTTCACGTTCTCAATGTAACCGGGCCAGTTGGACAAAGGTATTGGTAGTGCCTATTATATGTAACCGAAACCTTATGGAAATCTAATATATAAATTCTCAAAATTTCACCGAAAGGATTCTGGTCCTAGCAGTTGAATGTACATTTTCTCTCTTGGCGTGTAACTCTACTGTGTTCTTTGTCTAAGTTTCTTGTAAGCTAGCCTTGATTTTTTTACTTAGTGTTGCTTCTTATTTTAGTTGATATTTATCTGTGAAAACTTACGACACTGATTGATTTCCTCGTACAACGCTGACGTGGCATCACTAACTCGGGGCTTGGGAATTACTAACGACTCAAGGGAAAACTCGATCATATGTTTAACCGCTTTGGCAATGACAGATGATAGGTGGGAGAATATGGTTTGATAGCGTGGCCCAATCGAGTCAGGGTTTTTCAACAATAGGCGAGCGATAACATAAACCTCGGGCAGTCGATGCCGAAAAGTGTCGGGATCGGCGGTCGGGGGAGGGGATAAACTTATCACGCCCTTTAATGGCTCTACCTTCTCAAAACTTGTTGATGTCGAAAGTTATTGGGGATCAAACTCTAGGGATTGTTCCGTTGCGACCGACTACCTTGGTTCCCTCGAACGATTTCCTTTTATGCTTAATCCTTACCGATGCCGAATTTTAGTACGTCGGGGAAAAGTTTCGGCTGTTAATTCTTTAGTTAAATGTTAGTATTTTTAAGTTATGGTGATTTTCACATGTTCAAGAAAACTTTTAAAGACTTACATGAGATACGAGATGATAAGAAAAGGTAACAATTTTCATACCGAAGTAGAATTAGACATTGCAAGAGATCAAGTGGTACCCAAAAAAGTAATATTTGACACAGGCTTTTTAGGGTGTGTCGAGTGCTCAAAAAATGGCGACTTAATGGGCGAAATAAGAATCTATGTTCCTCCCTCAAGGCTTGACTGATATAGAAGCAAGTGGAGAAATTAACTAGTTTTGAATCAAAGCCTCTTTTTCCCTTTCATTTGAAATTCTCCGGTTGATGCTTCCGGGATTTCCTGTGGTGTTTAAACCTTTATTCCTCCTTCGTTTTCTGTAATCCTGACTCATGCCCCCTTTTACAAAATTCTAGTAAAGTATTCACTGGCATAAAGCCTTTGGTTACCTCTACTCACTTGCTTCAGTGTTGCTCTGCTTCCAGTGAGCATCCATAGCCCCCGTAGAGTCACCTCGACATCACAGACCTTGCTCCGCTTCCAACGAGTGCCCATAGCCCCGATGGAGAAATATGCACACCCTCTCCTACTTTTCACTCTTTTGATAATGTCAACTTTATTTCAGCATGATGCCCTGAGCGAGTGGGAGAGGATGATGTATGTTTATTTAGCAAAGTGAGACAGTTAAGGTGGATCTTTTGCTAGCTTTGTGTTAGGGGTTCATGTAGTCCTTTCAACTTTCCTTATTTCCTTAAGGTCTTACCAACTACTAAGCAGACACTTCTGACATTTCTCCGAGGTTGTTCATTTGCACATGTTAGATAGAGGACTCCACAAACCAACCACAAGTTCCTCAACACTTCTTGTTTTTGTTTGTGAACGATGAGTTAGGAAAAGATTCCGTTATGTCGCATGATTTAAGGTCAACCATTGTCTCGTTGAACACAATATTTCAAAGCACAAAGTCCAAAAGGAAAAGAAAACAACAAAAATGCATTTCGCAATCATGAAAACACTCATACAAAACATAAAACACACATTTTTTTTATTAGAAATATTGTTTTAGGGCTTGGCTATTGACTGGGAGGGAGTCAGGTTCCCCCTTCAGATTGGCTCGTTTTCTCTATCCCACTTTAGGACCAAGTCTCCTACTTCAAAGTTCTTTTCTTTAGCCTGGCTCGTTTTCTCTATCCCACTTTAGGACCAAGTCTCCTACTTCAAAGTTCTTTTCTTTAGCCTTATGCTTATCAAACCATCTTTTTACTATCTGTTGATGAGATAGGAATTTTGACTTAGCCATTTCTCTCTCTTCTTCTAGCATGAGCATAGTGTCAATTCTTTGTTGTATGACTGATGAAGGTTCCCCGCTAGAATCTTGGGATATTTGAAGAGATGTAAGATATATCCCATTTGGGAGAAGGGTTTCCTGCCCATAAACCAGAAAGTACGAGGAATTTCCTATAGCTTCCTTCGGTGTGACCCTATCGGCCCATAGAGCGTTATGGAGTAGATTATGCCAATTCCTTTGGTTATCTGCAACCGTCTTCTTTAATATTCTTACTAGGTTCTTATTGGTGGATTTTTCCACCCCGTTTCCCCGTGGGTAGTAATTTGCAGAGTACCTAATTATGATTCCTTTGTCTAGAGAGAACTCTGTCAATAAGGTGGAAGAAAAATAAGCTGCATTATAAAAAACCAGGACAGAAGGGACACCAAACCTTGTGATTAGCTATTGTTCTATAAATTGGATCACCACCTTCTCATTTACATGAGTTTGAGTGATGTAATTTGCCCATTTCATGAAGTAATCGATGGTAACAAGAATGTACTTGTGCTATTTTGAAGAACTGGGTGCAATTTCTCCTATGACATCCAACCCCCATTGCTCAAAAGGCCTAGAGACAGCCACATGTTGGAGTGGGACTGCTGCTCTCTTCTCCCTCCTGGCGCTCACTTGACAATTTTTACAATTTCTAGCATATGCGTGAGTGTCTTTGAACAAGGCGGGCCAATAATAACCAGCTCTCAGTATCTTATGAGTGGTGGTGTTTCCTGTGAAATGTCCACCGACAGGGCCATCATGGAGCTCCTTCAGAAATTTGTTTGCATCTTCATGTTCGAGACATCTTAATAGTACCCCATCATAATTAATCCGGAAGAGTACCAAATTTATGAGGCGATATTGTGCAGATTTTAACCCAAGAGATATCCTTTCCCTAGGGTTGAGATTTTTTGGACAGGTCCCATGGTGTAGGAGATAAGTTATCTTTTCGTACCAAGACTCTCATCCTGGGGAGATGTATGAAACTTCGACACACCATAATGCCATTTAATTCTCCCATCCAAAGTCTTCATTTACTTGGTCCTTGGCTTCAACTACAAGTTTTCACAACCCTTGCCCCTTTACTAGTTTGTCAGGATTTATATCTAAATCAAATTCTTGGACCACTACCATCCAGTTCCCTCTTCTTTCCCCCATCTCCTGTTGAGTGAACAAGAATCATATCGCAGGATGTGGCACAATGACTTTGGTGTGGTTCTTGAGGATGTAATATTTGAAATGTTTTACTGATTTATAAACTATGTAAGCTTGTTTATCTATACCAAGATAATTAAGATCGGCTCCTTGGATATTAGTGCTCATGAACGACACTGGGACCTCATTGTTGTCATCATCCTTCTGAGTTAATACTACAGTTAACGACTGGTCGGAGGTGAAAATATAGAGGAAGAAATCCTTATTAAAATTGGGACTTCGTAATACCGGGGCCTGGGATATGGCGGTTTTGATATTGCTGAAGGCATCCTTTCATTCATCATCCCACTTAAGGATATGGTGGATCATATTTTGTAAGGGTTTGATAGTTTCCACAAAATCGAGAGTGAACTTTCTCACAAAATTGATTTTCCCAAAAAAGGGTTGCATAACTTTCTTGTTGTGAGGCAACCAGAGTTGAGCTATGGCTTTAACCCTTTCTGGGTCTATGCGAATTCCTTCTTGAGATATAATGTGACTTAACATATTACCTTCCTCAAAACCAAAGACAATTTTCTTAGGGTTTAAGGATATACCATATTTCCTGCACCTTACGAAAATATGAGTTAAATGTTGAATGTGGTCTTCTCTATTCTTTGAATACATAGTTACATCGTCTAGATACACTACCACACACCTATTGATTAGTCCTTGAAATGCTATGTCCATGGCCCCTTGGAAGGTCTCCCCTGCATTAATTAACCCAAAAGGCATGCGTTTATAAGCAAAGGTTCCCCACTTGGTTCGGAAGGTGGTTTTCAAACGATCTTCCTTTGAAACCATAACTTGGTTGTAACCTGAGAAACCATCCAGTAGAGAGAAAATCTCTGAACCAGACACGATATGTAGAAGTTGCTCCATTCATGGGATTGGGTAATTTTCCTTATCTGAATCTCTGTTGAGGTTCCTAAAATCGACGCATAAGCGGATTTCTCCAGACTTTTTCCTCACCGGAACCAGATTTGCTACCCACGCAGAATGCCTAACCTAGAAGATGATTTGGCATATAAAAGTTTCTTCAATTCCTAATACATGAGAGGTTCCAGATATGGGTGATACTTTCAGAGATTTTGTTGGAAGGGTTTCACTTAGGGTTTTAACGGGATATTATGTTGAATGATGTGGGTATCATAAGTTTTCAGATCTTGATAGGACCATGCAAAGACGTCTTGGTATTGTCTGAACAGTTTGAGATGAGATTTCCTTTCCTCATTAGATATGGTCATACCAAGATTTATATTCTTTGGGTTTTCTGGAGTTTCGAGATTTATAGTTTCATGCAGGGGACAAGAGCTACTGATCTTTACCTTTTTAGGCCCCTTAAATCGCTCTTTCAGGTCAAACAGATTCTCCAAATTAACTATCCCTTTCGAGATTGTATGAGACTTTGATTTCTCAATAGGTTGACCTGTCCAAGGATCAATTTCTATTGATTTCTCTTGGAATACTTCATCGTCAATAGCCAAATCTTTGAAACTATCTTGGTTTGTCAAGAAGTTTATGATTTGTTCATGTACTTGAAGTACTTTCCAATTAAAAATGTTGTTAGGCACCGATGGTTTGTAGAGAAATTCCATAATGAATCATGAGGCTTCATAATCCTCTAGAGGCGACAGTCTTTAAGCAGCCGTGGCCAGGGAATCAATAAGAATATCCCCCCCCCTAGGAATCACAGTGATATTGAAAGCTTCAAAATGCTCTATTAACCTATGCACTTCCTGCTGATAATTCTTTAGGTGCGGGAAATTGCAATGCATAATATTCCTTACTTGTCTAACAATAATCTCATAATCTCTGAAAACCTTCAATTCTTTGATATTCAAGTCTATGGCTTTCTTTAATTTTTGTACTAGAGCTTCATCTTCGATAGTGTTGCTTGTACATTCAAATTCTAGCCTATAGGATAAGAAATGACGTTTACCTTTAGGATCAATGAGGATGCACCCTACTCTTGACCCTTCTTGTGATTTAGATCCATCAAAATATAAGGTCCAACATTGTGGGAAAGGTGTGTAGGCTTCCCGTTCCCTAATACTTTCCTTCTTTTTTCTGCTTCCAGCTCTAAGATTAACAACATAGGTTCTTGGAAGAAGAGGGTTTCTTCTATTGGTATTGGCAATTTCTCTTGAAACACTATCTCAGAGTTCTGGATAAGGGGGACATCGGATAAGAGAGGAGAAAAGTTCCCTAAGTAGGAGTCACAGGAGTAATTGCCTAGCACAGGGAAATCTGTCGATGAGGGTTCGTTCAAGGTTTCTAGGTCGGTGAAGGTATGTTTAAGATACCTTTCCCTATATATCCTGATAATATTTTTATATCTGTTAAGTGGTAGCCAAAGGTGTGCCCAGTTTGTACTGAAGTATCCTTTTAACTTTTTAGACCAATCTCGAATTAGTAATAACCCATAGGACCTTGGGATATCTGGTACAATGATGTCAATCACTTGCACAAACTTGGGATGTGTCGCTATTCTAATCATTACATATTTGAGTTCACCCATGACCTTGACTTGGGTTCTGTCTATTTGTATTACATGTTTATCACTCTTGAGAGGAACACCATTTAATTTTTTGCAAATAGACAAGGGAATAACGTTGGAAGATGCTCCAAAATCTACCAAACAATTGTGGAGGTTCCTATTGAAGACTTCAAACGTTAAGAAGAACAATGGGACACAAGGTTTTTCCTTCCTATCTTATGAGTAGGTGTTCATAGTTGGTTTATTTACTCGATCTGTGGAAGCTAGATTTATTTCCTGACTATTTCCAGTCATCGGGTTTTCTACTGAGTTCAAAACTTGTAGAGAAAGTCCTTCTACCGAGGGATCCTGCATATGTCCATGACTAATATATTAGCCCTTAACTTCTTCAAATATTCAAATATGTTGTAATCCAGTTTGGGCGATTCCGGGGTATGGATTCTTATAAGATTTTTACTGGGAGCAAAAGGTGCTTTCGGGTGATTGGGGGTTGTCTTACTCCTCGAATTTTGGGTGGCAATGATATCGTTTGAGACAGGTGGACCTTTACTGCGTGTTTTCACCACCGAGACTTCGAGGGTGATTCTTGAGACTCAAAAGGTCGTCGGAAGGCATGATCAAGTCAGGATCCCATATCAACCTCGCTGTATCTTATGGTGGATCAATCTCTTCCTGGTCAAAAATATTCATAACTGAACTGCTTGGTTGCTCGGTCAGGGAGACTTCGTCTAGAAACTGGTTGGCCATCAAATTCATGGCATGCAACCATTGAGGGAGTCTCTTTCGGAGCTGTTTTCCTATTGATAAGTACAAAAAGAATCATATGCTACATTCCCTAGATCGATATTTAAGTTAGTTGGGGGAGGTTCAAATGCTTTGAATGGTGGGTTCCTTTTAAAGAAAGGCTTATAGGGCCTTTGGCCAAGGTTTCCCTCTCCTGCACTTCTCTTCATGTCTATGATATCGTTTGATAATTTCTTAACCATGTCTGTGAGATCGGAAGAGC